>JAVJIF010029377.1:0-54237 GCA_038442645.1 Agave tequilana | reverse complement strand
TCTCATTGATATTGGTGATTATAATATATATGTTTAGAGTTTTATGATAGCTATTGATCGATCTGATTATTGATGACTTAGAAGATGGATATGAGATATTGACTGGATCTAGATTAGACTGTTCATTGAGCAGCATTTGGATTTGTTATTGTATAAATTCATGTTATTGAAAGTTACTGGGAAAATATTGTCAGACTGTAACACATTCATTGTTATATTGTTCTACCGTTTACACGGTATTATTGTTCACATTGTTATTGTTACACTGATATTGTTATTGTCACTGTATGGTCCCAGTAATCGAAATAACATGGATATTGATTGTTGTGAATAATAATATAAATTGACAACTTGCATTGGGATTGGGGAAATTGATGGAGGAGACAGCGTCTGTATTTTGGGTGGACCTAGGATACAGGTTGCGCAGCCGAGATACGGTTCCACTGCAGGGTTCCGGGGGATGACTGACATCCCGTATTGTTCATATTGTCATTGTATTGACACATTGTTATTGTTATTGACTACCTAGCGGTAGGACCTGGTTCAGCGCCAGGTGATTGGGCCGTGGTTCCGGGTATGTACGGAACCCACCTAAAGCATGGACAATGTCTCTTCCACTAATTTCAATAACTAGGATCCTGATTGACACATGTACTAGGCATAGTATGGGATGCGTCTATTACAGGTGGCAATTGGTGTTCGCTGACATAATAAATGAAATAAACTGTTATTGAATTGTGACTGACCACAATCATCTAACTGTACATTCATATCACTGTGATAGACATATAACCATAACCATGACTGGATTGTATAGCAACTAGTGATATGCTAGGTTACACACTGTATTGTATCCTGAATGGTTACCCTGCCTTATGACACATGACTGTATACATGATTGTAACCAGGACCAAATGATTGTAACCAAGACCAGACTTGTGACCAGACTTGGATACCAGTATTGTCATATGTGATAGATTACACGCCTTGGCATTGATTGCATATTTATAGTGTGCCCTTGTCTTCTACCTGTATTCATGTTGTTATCATGTGTTACTGTTCAGTTATTTATTTGGTTATTTAGTCTTTCATTTTGCAGTTGTTCTTATTATCATTTATGCACATTGTTTCTTCTGCACGAGTTCCTTCCCCTTTTACACACACTCATTATGGTCGCGTTCTGACGACCCTGGGTTTGCACGTCCAGCTATTGACGGTTGTTCTAATGTGCAGTATTTCGATGAGACGGTACGCATTGCGAGGAGTTAGACACAGTCTCCCTCTCTTCATTCTGGTACCCTCATTTCTCCCCTTATTCCTGTTACTCCATGACTCTATCTGTATTGCATTCAGCTGCCATTTTCTTCCGTCATTCATATTGTTATCATGTGTAGTTTTTATATGTCATATTGCAGTGATTTTCATGGTTGAGATTATAGCTTGTTCAGGTTACAACTTAGGCTTAGCGCGTATACGAGGGTATTTTACCTCGCGTATATGCGTCGCCATAACGTCTCCGTATCTATAGGATCGGGGCGTTACAAGTAGTATGTACTAGGATGTGTACTCCAGTAAAACTCATTTGATCTGATATGTGAGTCATAGTATCTGAACGAAGGAGAGACCAAATATTTCATATTCCCATATTATTATTGTTACATGTCAGGTGTTGGATCAGGAGGGCAAGAAACCACGGATACGGTAGTGGATGCCTAGAGTTTGCCCTACGGATACCAAGGTGGCCCACACCACATGTGTGGCGTGGCACTTTGCTCCGTGTGGCACTTAACTTCATACCATATGCATTTCGCGTAATAGGTACAAAGAGGATGCGATGTGGATACCTAGAGGTGGCCCCCACGGATACCAAGAGATGGCCTCCCCACACGTGTATGGTGTGACACTTTGCTCCGTGTGGCACTTAGCTCCACTCGCCATCCCGCAGCGTGTAGGCACAAGTGATGTGATACCGGTAGCAAGTCAGGAGTCAGGTATCAGTTGCCTTGTGATTACAGGTCAGGTGACAAGAGACAACATGGTTTATGTTAGTACATTAAGTGAAAGCACGTCAAGCAAAATTGAAAAATAACACAGATATAAGAGATTAATTTGAATATCGGAAAACCATGCAGTCTCAGGAAAACAATATAAGTAAGATTTGAAACTCTTCACAACCATTAATAGGAGAATAGATAAACTGTCAAACAAGCGATTAGCAAGCAAGCGAACATCTAAGCGGAGCTAAGCAAGCTTGAGGCATAGGCAACAAAATAGTGCTTAATCATTAGAGTTCTTGACGGAGCTACTGAAATTACTCGGCTTAAAAGAGCGAGCCTAAAATCTGGCAGACTTCTGCCTAGGCGAATCTAATGATAAAGTGCTGAGCGCTAAGCATGCCTACTAGACTCAGCATGAGAGACCTGATAGTCTAAGCGCATTCCTCTTTCAAGGAAGTGGGTGAGAGCCTGAAGGCTAGAGTACCGGGGTCTAAGCGCACTCTCGGTAGCTACCAAAAAACCCATAAGAGTGTAAGGCTATAACCTATTGGGTAGCCATCCCGGGAGTGGGCAGAAACCCAGAGTCGGTACAAGAGTGCATGCACTTAGTACCACACATGCATACATATATACGTGATAAGAACTAGACTACCGTTGAGTGGTGAAGCCTAGAGGTTGAGTGTAGAGCCCGAGGCAAAGCACCACGAAGGGTCGGCCACGAATGGTATAAAGCAGTAAAAGAACACATCTCAGATATGGTATATGTACAAAAAATAAATTACCCTAGTATAAACATTCGTCACAGGCATAATACTTATACAACCCTAGGCACTCGGCTACATACAAATATAAGGGCACTGCCCAATACAAAATAAGAATACAAATACAATCGAATTCGGAATAAATTACAAGTCGACCTGTCGAAGCGACGAAACCCAAACGAGGCGAGGACACTCGCCTAAATCTCTGAAAACGCTGTGAAATCTAGAATCTCAAGAACACGTGCACTCCACCAATATATAATAAAATATAAATATGTATATATGGAGAGAGAGAAAACTAGGAGAGAGAGAGAAAAAACTAGGAGAGAGAGAATATGGGAGAAAGAAAGATAGGGAGAGAGAAAACAAGAGAGATGCAGGGAGAGAGAAACAGAGAGAGAACTAGGGCAGAGAGAAATAGAGAGGGGAAACACAGGGAAGGAGAAAGGTGAAACACAGGGATAGAGAGAGATATATATAGAAGGAGAAAGAGAAAGAAAGATTGAGAGAGAGAAAGGAAGGGTGGAAGGAGGAGGGGCTCCCCTAGGTGGTGCACCGCAGCCAGGGAGCGGCGACAGAGGACGGCCGACGGGAGCCTGGGTGGAGGAGGAAGGGGTGGTGTTGGGAGCTGTGGTGGAGGTGGTTGAAGGAGTTATTTTGAGAGAAAAAGGAGGAGGAGAGGGAATTCGGGAAGAGGGAGGTGGTTGCCATCGGGGATGGTCGCCGGAGTGGGCTCGCCAGAGGTGGAGGGGTCGCCGTCTCCGGGGTTTACTTGGCTAGAGAAGATGAAGGAAGAGAGAGGGAATTGATGAGTGTAACAGAGAAAGAAAGGTGAGTGAGTTGGGGGGAGAATTTGAGAAGTAAAGAGAGAGAGAGGGGAGAATTTGGGAGGGAAATGGAGAAGAGGGTTGTGCTGTCGTTGGCTAGAGGAGAAGAAAGAAAAAGAAAGAAGGAAAAAAAAAAAGAAGCATAAGAAAAGAAAAGGGAGCAGATATTTGGAAGGGAGTTTATGTGCATGAGAAAAGAGGCAGAAAGAAAAAGAAAAAAAAAAATAGGAAGAAAAAAAATAGGAAAAAGTAGTGGAGGAGAAAAAAATAAGGAAGGGAAAAGAAAAAAGAAAAGAAAATATCTAGGTAAAACTCTGAATCCGAAAAATACTGAAAACACCAGAAAAGCCAAAAAATAGAGTAACTCGGAAGGTCTCCGAAAATTCTAAAAATAGAAAATATTATCTTAAGGTACATGGTGAAATCGATTCAAGAAATTCATTCCTTTTTCAAAATAAATTCTTAGAATCAATCAGTGATACTGGCTGACACGAAATCCGGCTGAGTTTCGATAAATTCAGAAAATCCCTAAAAATTCAGTAAGATAAATAATGTGTTGGCCCAGAGCCCTTCACCTTAGTTCTGATGATGACTAACTTATGAAGTTAAGTTTACTAATCATCTTGTGTTTTATAAGTTTCGGATATTGATCAAGATCTTAGTAGGTGTATAGTTTCAACAAAGGATTCAAAGCGAGTTTTAAAGCTAACACATGTTGATTCAAGAGCTCGTACGTCAGATCGCATCTAGTACTCAGATGGAGTCAAGCTGTATGGATCATGTTTAGATCGAGTCATCTTGAAGATGAAGATCAACAAGAAGACTTGTATCTAGGTTTGTTTTAGTTTTAGTTTAGATCTTGTGTAAGGATAGTTAGTTTTGATATGCTTAAGTTCACACACACACAAGTTCAAAATTTATTGGTTTTGGTCTAACCGTTTTGAATTTTCAAGAACATATCTTTAGTTTTGATGAATAGATAGAATCAAATAAGTTTACTTGGTTTATATGTATATTGGATTTCATCCACATACATTATTGTTTCATATTATAGAAAAACTTATTTTGATGATTCTAGTTCATGATTTTTAAGTTTTGTTTTTATTAAAACTTAATTTGAGATTTATTGTCAAAATATAGATATATCTTTTTTATATGTGTATGGATTCTATCCATACACACTATGCTTAAAAATGTGTTTCTATGTCATATTTTTGTATTTAAATAAGTTTTGAAGAAATGTATTTTCATCTCAAATTGAGTTTTTAGAAAATACGATTTTCGGTTTAAAGTTTACTTTTTCATGCCTCAAAAATAGTTCAAATAGTTTGTAAAATGTGTTGATTTTTCATCACACATATTTGTACTTCAATATTTACATAAACTTATTTTTGTGGATTTTATGTGATCTTATAGGAAATTAAAAGCCAACTTTTTCAAACCAAAAAACCTAGTCTGAGCCTTCTGGCAGTTGATCGGAACAGAGCTCTGTCGACCGATGTGCACAGATACGTGCACACAGCCTTGGCCTTGGGTCGGTCGACCCCACGGTTGACCTATCCAGAGAGCTTGCTCTCTGAATCTAGCCCCGGTCGACCGGTCTAGAGAGTTAGCTTTCTGGTTCTTGCCTCGGTCAACTGGGCGTTCGACCGACATGCAGTTTGCCTTTGGGCAGTCGGCCGATAGGTCGACCGAGAGCCCTAACGGTCGAAAATTCGACCGTTGGCGGTCGACCGGTTTGTCAACCAACAAGTTATTTTTGACCTGTTCTGGACCCAACGGCTATATTTTCAGACCCCTATATAAATGGGTCTTTGAGGCCAGTGTTCACCAAGATTTCTAAGAGTAAATTTTCCCACCTTCTTAAGTATTTTTTAACAAAGTTTTCAAAAAAAGTTTTTTGTGCCAAAACTTTTATCTTTATTTGTTTCAAAGTTTTTGAAAAATCAAAAGAAAACAAGTATTTGGGAATTTAATTTTGATCTTCATTTTCATATCTCTAGAAGTTTTTTCCAAGTGTTTTCTTTGTTGTTTTTTTCCAAAATACTTTGATTTTTCACACTTGAGCTATTAATTCTAAACCTATTTTTAGGATCTTATTTTTATGAGAAAAATTGTTTGTGATCCTTTGAGATCACAAAAGTTGTTTGTGATCATTGATCACCATGATTGTAACTTTTTCTTTACTTTGGTTTAGTGTCCACATCTTGTGTAGAGGTTTCTGTTTTGAGATAGTAGAGTTGTGTACTCTCGGCTGTAATTGGAATTCCTTGGTGGAGGTCCCTTTGTGGAAGGTCATGTGTGGATATAGTGGAAATCCTTCTGTGTAAAGGCGGGGACGTAGAGCAGTGGCTCGAACCTCGAAATATATCACTGTGTTTGCGTTTGATCTATTCTCTCTCTCTCTCTCTCTCTATATATATATATATATATATATATATATATATATATATCTTTCATTGTCATTAATTGCTCATTCATTTATATGCTTAATATAATTTTGTGCTCACACTTGTGTTCAACCGAGAGAGCTTTTAAAGCACCTCAGCTCTTAATCTAGAGGAATGTAGAGGAGTAGCTTCAGGTCTCTTCACGGGAAATTTGGGCTCACTTTTGATTACACATAGTGTGTTAGCAATTAGTGTTTAAATCCCACATCATTTGGCATTAGATTAGCACTACACCTATTTGTCCCCACCTCTAGGTGTATTTTCAAATGTGATTCTAAGAAATAATGTGAAAGTAGATTTAAGAAATTCAATTCTGTTTGTAAATTAAAAATCTGAGAATCGATCGACAGTACCGGTCGATACCGGTTTTGAAGATTTTGCAGAGTAATTCTGAAAAATTACAAAAAATTATAAAAAATCTAAAATATTGGAAAGTGATGTTTGAAACTGAAATCGGCCAACTCTGACTACAAGAAGACCAAATCGAGCAATAAATTAGGATCAGGTTTCCGGTTCAGACTAGGGCTGACTCCAAGTCCACGAATGTGGATCCAATGCAAAACAACCGTGTAAATATAGATTAAAAAAACAAATACGGGAAGTAAATTGAAAAACATGATCGAGAATCTGAAACTTAACTAAGTATGTATTCCGGAAACGGTGTGTTACACATTATTACACAATATTAATAAGAGGAAAATATGTGTAAATGCTCCATTAACATGAAATTTTTTCGCTAAATTTAACAAATTACCATATGCTTTTATATTTTCCAGAAACTACCATAAATGTGAAGAAGATTGCGCGGGAAATGTAACATGTTTAATTTTTAGAGTTATGCGAGGTTAATTTTTTTAGAACCCTTTCCGTCATAAAGTGAAATGTTAAAACAAGGAGTGTTTGGCTCACCTTTTACTGAAAGGGAAAAAAGGGAAAATAATTTGAACAAATGGCAACAATGGGATATTTTAAGGTCTATGAAAATATTGTTGAGATAATTATTCTAATTGTTGGGTATTCCAACACTAACTAATACTAATCATTAAAGATTTATTATTTTATATCAAAATATGATGTTTTATTAATAATGAATGGTTTTTTTTCCTCTAAAATTGTCAAAATGGTAACCAAAACTTATTATAATACCTAATATGGCCAATATAGACAATGAGAAATAAATGTTTATATTATTATAATCAATGACTTATTATTTTTTTTCTTAACTTTCCGCACAAATTGCGCTGGATTCCCTCTAGTACGACTCGTGCTAGTTGGATTTCCTATTTTGGTAACTCGAATCCGGGTCGGATTCAGTTGGGGTTTCCCTCTATATAAAGGCCGCCTCCTCTCTTTCTCTCTGTATTCGACGCTGCTTTTTTCTCTCCTTCTCAATTTCGCAAATTCCTCCCATCTCTCGCTCGCTCGCTCTTCGGTTCAAGGTAAGGATGGGCAAGAGGAAGTCAAGGGCAAAGCCACCTCCTAAGAAGCGGATGGACAAGCTGGACATGTTGGAAATAAAATAGATTTAATGCGGAATAATGGCCATGAATCTAAGAATCATATACATCTCAAGGAAATTGAAAGCATATACAAATTAAATACATACCGGAAGCCATAGATGAATTGAGATTGATGGATGGATGAAGATCTTGATCCCTTTCTTCAATTCCTGCAATGATCCTGTAAACCCTAATTGCAATCACCTTCTTCTCTCTATCTCCTTCTCTTTTCACAACTCTTGCAATGGATGATGGAATCCCTAAAGGAGGGGGAAGTTGTTTTTTCTTTCAGGAGGAGAGAAGTGGGCCTTAATTGCAAAATAAACATCATGTGATAATACCACCCATCATAGTCCTTAATACCACACATGATTAATTAAACTTTATGCAAATATAACTTTAATATGGGCATACATGATATCAGCTTACTTTAATTAGGAATCCAATGTTAATTAACCTAGGTTAAGTGGTCCATCTTAATATGAGATCAACATTCTCCCACTTGGACCATTAACCGATTAGGTTAAAATTTTAGCAAATAAATAAAAGAAAAGACTCATTTTTCAAAACATTTTGACTCCATTGGATTCCATACAGAAAAACTTTGACACGTGATCACGAATTTTTTTTTTAAAAAAAACAACAACTGATAAGCCCAAACATGAAATACCGTAATACTGCAATTAGTTTGGACTACCAACGCGAGTCATAGCGTTATACAACATCCACGTCATACTCCCTTCTATGTACCACAACATTGATAACCCTTACTAATGAGTCCATAACCAAAATGACCCCTGTAATTGTCTTGTAAAGACATTTCCTGTTTAACAAACATCCATACATAATATGTGCACATATATTGGATAACAGGAAACACAGAAACAAAACTTTTATTTGTACAATAATGTCAATTACATAAGTACCAAAATACACATTTACAGATTGCCCAAAAAGACCCATTCTTACAACATGTTCCTTGAATGTCTTTGGTGGCAATCCCTTTGTCATTGGATCAGCAACCATTAAAGTGGTACTTAAACTTACAATTGACACCTTTTGTTTCTCAACTCTTTCTCTAACCACCAAGTACTTAAGTTCTATGTGTCTAGAACCATTAGAGTACTTACCATTCTTAGAGAAGAATACGGCTGCTATATTGTCACAATATATCGTCAGCGGCCTGGCAATAGAGTCAACTACACCAGTGCTGAGATAAAATCCTTAGCCATAATGCATGATTTGTGGCCTCAAAACAAGCTATGAACTCAGCCTCCATCGTGGATGAAGCAATAATGGACTGCTTCACACTCTTCCACGAGATTGCCCCACCTGCTAGCAAGAATAAATCCTGAGGTAGACTTCCTGCTATCTGGGCAACCACCAAAATCTGAGTCTGAATAGCCGATCACCTCCAACTGATCTGATCTCCTGTATGTGAGCATATAGTCCTTTGTCCCTTGAAGATACCGCATAACCTCTTAGCCAACTTCCAGTGCTCCATTCCTGGATTGCTTTGGTATCTTCCCAACATCCCAACAGCAAAGCTGATATCAGCCTGGTACAAGTGCTTGCATACATCAAGCTCCCAACAGCTGATGCATACGGAACTTTCTGCATTTGACCCTTTTCTAAGTCATTTCTGGGACACTGGCTACCACTTAATCTGTCACCCTTCTGAATGGGTGCAGGACTGACTGAACACATTTCCATATGAAATCTTTCCAAGACTCGATTGATATACCCTTTCTGAGACAATCCTAGCAATCCTTGAGATCTATCCCTGAAGATCTCTATGCCATAACATAATTTGCCTCACCCATATCAACCATCTGAAAGTTCTTGGTAAGATAGCTTTTAGTTTCATACAGCAAACCAAGATCACTACTGGCTAACAAGATGTCATCTACATACAGAACCAGAAAAATAAACTTGCTCCCACTGATCTTTAGAAATATACACTGATCAACAGTGTTTTCTGTAAATCCAAAAGAGGTAATGGTATCGTTAAACTTTATATACCATTGCCTGGAAGCTTGTTTAAGTCCATATATAGATTTCTTTAATTTGCAAGCCAAGTGTTCTTGTTCTTTAATTGTGAACCCTTCAGGTGCTCCATGTAGATATCCTCATCCAAATTTCCATTTAGAAAAGCAGTTTTCACATCCATTTGATGTAACTCCAAATCATAATGAGCTACAAGTGCCATAATGATTCTAAGAGAATCCTTCTTTGATACTGGAGAGAAGGTCTCTGTATAGTCAATGCCTTCTTTCTGAGTGAAACCTTTGGCCACAAGTCTAGCCTTATATCGTTCGATATTGCCTTTAGAGTCGCGCTTGGTCTTAAAGACCCATTTACACCCGACTTTCTTACAGTTATAAGGCAATTCAACGAGATCCCAGACTTGGTTTTGGTCCAGATTTCAACTCATCTTTCATAGCATCAACCCATTTACTAGAATCATTGCATTCTACGGCTTGTGAAAATGAAACTGGATCTTTATTTATCCCAATATCATAGTCAGATTCCTGTAGATATACCACATAATCATCTGAAATGGCAGATCTTCTTTCCCTTTGAGATCTTATCAAAGCTGCCGGTTGTGGTGGTTCTACAATATTTTCAATGGGAATATCTTCATGGAGTGGTGAACCAACATTGACTTGTTGTTCTGGTATCTCAACTTGATGATCAAGCTGAGGGACAATAATCTCTCTTGAAGGAAAGGGTATTGGGATATTTACCCTTACCACTTCAAGATCTACCTTTCTTGGTTCAGCACTCCCACTAATTTCACCATTTTCCAGGAATCTGGCATTACCAGTTTTAACTATTCTTGTACTATGGTTAGGACAATAAAATTTGTATCCCTTAGACTTATCTGGATAACCAATGAAATACCAGATATTATTTTTAAGTCTAATTTCTTTTCTTGTGGATTATATATTCTAGCCTCTGCTGGACAACCCCAAACATGTAAATGTCTTAAACTGGGTTTCCTACCAGTCCACAACTCGAAAGGAGTTGTTGGGACAGCCTTACTAGGAACCCTGTTCAAGATATACATAGCAGTCTTTAAGGCTTCATTCCACAATGAATTGGGTATATTTGAGAAGCTCATCATGCTCCTAACCATATCCATAAGTGTTCGGTTCCGCCTTTCAGCAACACAGTTCTGCTGAGGCGTACCTGGCATTGTGTATTGAGCACAAATACCATGCTTTTCTAAAAATTTGGCAAATGGACCAGGATGTTGTCCTGACTCATCATATCTACCATAAAATTCACCACCTCGATCTGATCTTATGATTTTAACCTTTCTATCTAATTGTCTCTCGACTTCTGTAATGAACACCTCTAGAATGTCAACAGCCTGAGACTTTTCATTAATTCGATACACATAACCATAACGTGACAGATCATCTATAAAGGTAATGAAATATCTCTCTCCAGTAAAACATGGAATGGAGAGTGGTCCGCAAATATCTGTATGAATTATTTCCAGGAGTTCTTTACTTCTTGTGGCACCTTTCTTAGTGTGTTTGGTTTGCTTTCCTTTTATGCAATCCACACACACATCAAAATCAGTGAAGTCTAGGTTATCCAAAATCCCAGTCTTCACTAATCTTATAATTCTATCCCTGGAGATATGCCCCAGTCGCCTATGCCACAAGATTGAGGATTTTTCATTTATTAAGCCACGTTTATACCAACATTCGAATGCAGAGATAATAAAGATTGTGCCAACTCATCATTCAATGAAATTTTATATAAACCATCACATAAAATTCCATGTCCAACCGGAATTGAATTATACATTAAAGAGAGTTTTTCACAACTAAACAAACAGAATATCCAAAAACATCTAATTTGGATAATGACATTAAGTTTCTTGAAATCGAAGGTACATAAAAAGTATCCTCAAGATCCATCTGATGACCCGTCTCCATGAGTAGTCGATAAACACCAACATATTCGACCTCCACTTTGAGACGGTTCCCCATAAAGACGAATCTCTCACTTTCCTTCGGTTTTCTGGTTGTAAGGAATCCCTGCATTGAATTAGTTATATGAGTTGTGGCTCCAGAGTCTATCCACCAAGTATTAGAAGGAACTTCAGCAAGATTTGATTCATAACATACAAAGAAAGTTTTGTACCTTTCTTTTCGAACCAAGCTTTCCTCTTGTTGCAGTCCTTCTTCACATGTCCTTTTCTGTCACAGAAGTAGCATTTGACAGTGAAAACTTTTCTATGACCTTGGCTACTTTCCCCATGGTCATTTCCTTTCTTTGATGGAAATCTCTTACCTCTTCCATATTTACCTTTCTTATGGATACCTCCTGAAGTTACTGCCACACTGAGTGCTGTCCTTCTTGCCTCAGTCTCACTTCCTCTTGAACACACATACCAGTTAGCTCATTCAAGTTTCACTTATCCTTATGAGTATTGTAGTGGATCTTGAATGGCCCAAACTGTGAAGGAAGTGAGTTGAGGATGAACTGTACTAAGAAGGACTCATCCACCTTCATTCCCAGTGATCCTAGCCTAGCAGCCTTATCAGTCATATTTAGAATGTGTTGATGAACTCCTCTATTACCATCATATTTCATGGTGGTAAGTTCAGCCATAAGGGTGCCAGCTAATGACTTATCTGCAGACTTAAATCGGTCTTTAACCGCACTTAATAGTTCAGATGCATTAGTTGTAGGAGGGAGTGAAGTCTTGATGTTATTAGCTATGGTCATCTTTATGAACATAAGACTGAGCCTATTAGACCTTTCCCAAGCTTTGGCATGGCTGACCTGTTCTGCTGTACTCTCAGCAGTCACTTCATCAGGTTTGTCAACTGTTAAGGCCATGTCTAGGTCCAAAACACCCAGTGTAAATTGTACATGTTCAAACCACTCTGAAAAGTTGGTACCATCCAAGGCCGGAATGCTAGTGGCATGAGTGTGAAGGGAAGTAGGGACGTTCACTGAAACATAATAGGACAAGCTCACATTAATGCCTCGAATCAATACAAGTTTTAAATTTATTAAGATGAACTATTGATATCACTTTGATTTCTCCTTTGGGCGAAACTAAGCATATCTAGTGTTCACTCTTTAGGTGAGAACTTTTATCACCTATGTAGGTCTAATATAATTTATGTCACTTAGTTAGTAAGTCATGTTACCTTTGGGTATCCAATTCCACCACATAATTACATAAATTACACTATCCTACACCGGTTCATAATTATTTGAAAGAGACTTTCCTTTGGGCCAGTCCCATCTCCTAACTAGAACCGCCATCGAGAATATTATTGTCTTTTATGTCTTCCTCATTGACAGTCTTTTATGTAGTTGTATATTCATAAGGTTTACTAACATAGGTCACTTTGGCAACTACTAAATCAATAAGCCTTATGAATACTAAACTAACCAATAATATTCTCTAATCTTTTATTTGAGTAAAGCCATATACCTCAATACATTACTTGACCAAGCATCAATCATTATTAACACAACAACTTAAATGTGTATATACATTAATGATTGAATATTAACAAGTATTAGTCGACTACAAGGAAAGATTAGTCGACTTGGGTCAAGTCAAGTCGACTACACATTAGGTCTAGTCGACTAGTGCAAAAGAAAATTAGTCGACTATACCCATATTATTAGTCGACTACAAACTTTATTAGTCGACTTCACATTTAATTAGTCGACTCCTGAATCCAACAGAAAGTTCTCAACTTTCGGGTCACCGAATTAGTCGACTTGAAAATATGATTAGTCGACTATACCCTAATTAGTCGACTAGTCATAAAATCAACTAAAAATCAAGTCGACTCCTGCAGCAAACAGAGACTTTAAAACTTTCTGGAAAAGGGAATTAGTCGACTATACGATGGGATTAGTCGACTAATAGTCGACGAAGCAGTATAATAATTGTAGTTCCTGCTTTGTCGATTTTAATCCCAAAATTATCAAAATTAGGGTTTTCAATTCCTTTGATTTTGATCCCAATTTAATTGCATAATTAGAGGAATATGAACATGATATTAGGGCTATTAAATCCTCTACAAATTCTACAATTAAAAGATCAAAAATTCGATTTTATGAATTGTTAATCAAAAACCCTAACTTTCCATAATTCCTAAATCCAAGATGTATTGATTCTTTAAACACGGCTCTGATACCAAATGTTGGAAATAAAATAGATTTAATGTGGAATAATGGCCATGAATCTAAAAATCATATACATCTCAAGGAAATTGAAAGCATATACAAATTAAATACATACCGGAAGCCATAGATGAATTGAGATTGATGGATGGATGAAGACCTTGATCCCTTTTCTTCAATTCCTGCAATGATCCTGTAAACCCTAATTGCAATCACCTTCTTCTCTCTATCTCCTTCTCTTTTCACAACTCTTGCAATGGATGATGGAATCCCTAAAGGAGGGGAGAAGTTGTTTTTTCTTTACAGGAGAAGAGAAGTGGGCCTTAATTGCAAAATAACCATCATGTGATAATACCACCCATCATAGTCCTTAATACCACACATGATTAATTAAACTTTATGCAAATATAACTTTAATATGGGCATACATGATATCAGCTTACTTTAATTAGGAATCCAATGTTAATTAACCTAGGTTAAGTGGTCCATCTTAATATGAGATCAACAGGACACTGTCTTCTGCTGCCCCTTCTGCGATCATAGGAGCAGTGTTGAATGTCGCATTGATATGAAGAACTTGATTGGCGAAGCCATCTGCAATATTTGCCAAGAAAGTTACTGCACTACTGTCACAGCGCTTACAGAGCCTATAGACATATACAGTGAATGGATTGATGAGTGCGTGAGGGTCAACAACGTGGAGGAGGATGGTGCCTAGTCTTCTTAAGTTGGTTATTTGTCCGCCTGTCTCTGTAACTTTATGTGAATTCCTTAATGTTCCTGATAGCTACTAGGCATAATCTGGTCAAGATAATGTGAACAATTTTGAGCGATCTAAGCATTGACTTTTGTAATCTATTCTTTGGATATATCATGTGACGAGGACCTGGTACTTATTAGTTATATAGCCACTTGTCAAATTTCATTCATCTTCTGTCGTTCTTCTCCCCTGAGCTTATGATTATTTATGCTTTGTAGACAAAAATAATGCTACCTTGCAATCATTTCGACTTTGTCAGGGAAAGTAATGCTAAAGGATAACTCACCCTCAGTTATAATTGCATCACAGAAACGGTGTTGTTTCTAGAGTGCTGCTTGTTTTTCTGCTCTTATGCGAAATATTTGCGTACGTGTTTCCATAGCGTTGCTTATTTCTCTCTTTGCTGCGATGCGAAAGAGTTGAGGTGCAGCAGGTGCTATATAAGGAATACATTGATTCTCTCCTCGTTCAATGTATGGGACTAGAGAATGAGATTGGTATACAAAGGAATACATTGTTTCTGTCATTAATGGGTTGTTCAATGTGACGATAAAAACTCCTGATATCTAATAAATTTGAGTTTTGAAGCACGCAAAACATACAAGATAAAGCATACTAAAAACTGTTATGTTATCGGGTCATCACATGTGGCATATCACAGAGAATTTTGCAATAGAGAATATAAGTCCAAAATTTTGTTTGATACAAGCTTGAGCCTTCTAAGGCTTGTGAAGCACGTGGAGCTCTTGCTCTCATTCGATTTTGATTTTCCCCAACTTTTGACTTTGTTTTATTATGGTTTTTTTCATATATATCCTCTGAAACTTGAACTTTTGCTTATTTACCCTCAAAAATCTCTACCAGCATATGTACGCGTCTAATTCTAAGGAGTTTGCAGATATATCTTTACACTTAATATTTTTTTTCAATATGACAAAGCTGTCCTTAGTATATATATTTGAAAATTCAAATTTTGCAAATGTACCCTCCAAAATATTATTCTTTTACATACATTATAAAAAGTTTAAGTTGCAAATAAACTTTATGCATTCTGTATTGCATTCATATTTACAAAGAAATAATAAAAAATATAAAAAATAAATGCTGGTGTACATATCATTTTTATTAGAACTTCAAGCATGCATATCCCCTATCATATTTATCCCTAACATATTATTATTAAAATATTCATATTTTGATATAGTAGAGAATCCATGTGTTCAAAAATAATATTGATATTAGAGTATTATCTATTAAAATATATTATTAATATCAAAAAATTATGAAATACTAAAAATAAATTGGTGAGGGTAGATATGCAATGGATATTTTTGTCATGTTGAAAAAAATTGCGATTATCGGGGTAAGCATGTAAATTAGAAAGGTATATAAGCAAAAACATCACTTTCTGAAGGAACATATGAAAGAACCCGTTTTATTATAAGTAAAGGAGAAAGAAAACGAGAAGAAGAAAATAGTATACTAATGAACTTTTGCATATTTACCCTCCAAAACTTAGCGTTTTGCTTACTGACCCTTCAAAAGTCTCTATTTATATGTGAACTTCTAACTTTAAAGAATTTGCAGGTATATTACCCCTCTGGTCATAATTTTGTTCAATATAATAAAAATACCCTTTGCTTATATGCCCTTGCAAATTTGAATATTTAATATTGTTTTTATATTAATGACCCTTGTTATAGATAATACTTTAATATCAATAGTATATTTTGAAAACATGAATTCTCTAATGTATCAAAATATCAATATTTTAACAAATAATATGTTAAGAATAAATATGATAGCGAATATACAAGTTTGCAAGTTCTAATTAAAATGATATATACATCTGCCTTTATTATTTTTTATACTTTTTTATTTTATTACAAATATAATCTTTTTAAATGGAAATGCAGTACAAAATGCATAAAGTTTATTTGCAAATTAAACTTTTCATAAGAGTGATCATCTAGCTTCCTTTAGTTACTAGAGTATCACAAAGCTGATCAACACCAGCGGTAATGGATGAAAATAGGGGCAGAATGATGACCCCTTAATCAGTGTTCGAGAAAGCAAACAAATGTTTCATTCTGACAACTATCTCCCCCTACAATATGGAAAAGACAAAATAAGTGATTCAATTTTCTTTTTAGGTGCACTGCAAATAACGGGGATCGTCCTATTTCAATATTATAGCAATATTTTAGAGTGGGATCATGTCTTCTTAGGTTATTTGTAGGGATGTGAGGCAGTGCGCTTCCCTGGATAAAAGCACGAGTGAAATATGAAAGAATAATATTTTCGAAGGATATGTATGCAAAATTTGAATTTGCCAATGTAAGGACACTTTGGTCATATTGAAAAAAAATGTAATTGTAGGGCTGTACCTTCAAACCCTTTGTTTTTTTCATAAATAGGCCATAGATAGACTGGAACTTGGGACTCCCCACAATCCAGTCCCACCCATTTTTTATATATATAGGCCACTTGCATGTTACGTTAATCAGATAATCATTTGGATTAATTTTTGAAATCTGATAGATTTTCTCTACCAATTCACGTCTTGTGGCTGGATTTCTCACTAGCATTGATTTTACTATTCTATCAACATATGTTGGCTTATTCTCCTTATTTATTGTTAGTTTACCATTGCACCATGAAAGAAAAGGGACATTCACATTAGACACTGTACCAAATTTAATATCACAAAATAACATTACTTGTTAGAATTGCTTAGAACTTCTTCCAAATTTCTCAATTGAGAACAAAAATCAATAATTTCTTAATTAGCTTCATAATTCAAATAATCTAATTAAAACATAAACGAACAAAGAAAGTAAATAGAAACAAAATTCAGAGATAAATTGCTGAGAAGTGTACCAATTGCAGAAACTCAGAGATAAATTATTGAGATCAGCGACCTTGCAGCCGACGGTGTCGAGTTCTGGTGCAGATTCGACAGCCAAGAAAGAGTCAGGATCAAATGTTGAGACAAAGATGGGAAGGAAGACGAGGCTGGCCAAGATCAGGTGCAGAGAGTGCTGCCGGGGAAGAAAATCAGCTTCGAGATTGTGATTGGGAGCGTGATCTAATTAGGGCCAAGAGAGAGATTGGTCGGAATCGGGTGCGAGGTGACCTGCCGGAGCAGAAGATCGAGGTCAGGGTCGGTGTTGCAAGAGGGATCTGGTCAGGGCCACAAGCGAGAGGGGGGGAGAGAGGGATCGGGTACAGGGTGAGCTGCTGAGAAAAATGATCAAGATCAGGGCTGGGGTCGTGAGAGAGAGTAAAGAAATTCAACAAAAAAAACTCATGGGAACCATATAAAGGACTCTTCAGAAACCCAACATATTTCAGAAACTTTTAGTCCGGGTTCGCCAAACCCGGACCTAAATTATTATAATTTTGCATTTGAGTTCGTCAAACTCGAACAAAAAAGCTCCCACTACACCTCAGCACCACACAAGCGAGGCGAAATCGCTCAATGCCTATGTCATGCCTACCTGGCCTGTCAGAGGTCGATTTTTGTAATTAAATTTTTTAAGAGGTTTTTTAAATTAAATTTCATAAGTGGATTTTTTTTTAAATGAATCCCTTAAAAGAACATAAGCCTGAAGTATTAAATATTGTTGATTCTACTTATACACCAGTAGATCTACTTTCTTCAATATGACGACTAAAATAGGATGAATAAAGAACACTCTTACCACTTTTTTCCATGCAAAATGACCATAATTGATTGATCTAACGGGTATTATTTTGTTCCTTGGTAAGGAAAAACACAAACAGAAAACAAATTTACTACCAAGAATAAATGATTCCAAGAACTTGTAAAAATGGTACACCAAATCAAAAGATTTTGACGAATCATAATTCCAAAATATTAAAAAAATATAATTTCACTATAGTAGAAAGTTAATTTGAATTACGGTGAGGCATGATAACCTTAGAAGTATACATTTAGATATAAGCACATTGCCTGTAATAAAAAAAATAGATCCAAAGAAAACACATGGAGCTAAGTTTGGATTTTTGAGGTTGAAATTCATTCCTTGTAGGCAACAAAGAGAAAGAAGCAGAAACTTAACAGTGACCTCTCCTTCACCTCTTGTGAGTGATAAGATTAATAAAGAACCAAAGAGAGAGACTTCACCTCGGTGAACAATTTTAAACAATCACAAATTAACTAATCTGAGTTTGCGATCATGGATTTTCCTCTTGGAAAAATATGTAATATCCTAGCGACCCCAAAGTTTGGGATATAAAGGTTTTGTATTAGCAGTATCGTAATTAGTAAAAGGTTAAATTGGTGCAATTTATATTTTATGCTCACTTCACAGTAAAAAGAAGCTTATAAGGCCAACTTCATGTTCTCCCTCCAAATTTACAGATTTAATCTGATTACATGGATATTAAGTTTAAAATTCGAACAACGGCCACTATTCATCCCCTTGTATGCTTAAAAAAAACAAATATGGTTAACCTGTGTACGTTCTGTTTACACCCTTAGCATCTAGGTTGGATCAACACGACATAATAGAGCTTGATATTTGATTTCGGGTGCGAGTTTGGTAGAGGGTAGAAGAAATTATGGCTGCAAGTATAGAGAAAAAGAAGAGGAGTCTGGTATTTTTACGTTTTTGCATTATCTTACCTACAATAGTAAATGTAGTGTGATGTTTAGTTATCCAAAACTAGTCTTCTCATGACAACATAAATACCAAAACATACACAATCTTTGGTGATGCACAATTTCATGGTGGAATTTGAATATAACACTAAAAGATAAAATATGCACGCATCTCCTAATCCATTCAAAATCTTGATTAAGGTAAAATGCATACTTGCCTTGTCTCTTATACTCATTAACAAGATCCGGGTCTCTGTTTGTCAACTCATCAAACCTTAAAATTTTAAAACTGGTGACATTGAACTCTTCTCATGACAATATAGTCGTGAACCTACCACAACAAAACCACCTATAAATAACCACAAACATCATAAATTAAGGAGTTTACTACCAAAGCAAAGTCTCACCACATATTAAACTTTCAATAAAAACTTGATACATCTTACTAGACCAATCAAAAATTTTTCTCGAATTACTCTGGTAAAAGGTTCAAGTGTCCCACCGTGAAAACATGTATGTATTTATAGCAGGTGCATCACACGACCATCAGCTTCCTAACATCAAAAACTGCAAGACTCTTTTAAGCAACAAAGGTTCATTCTAGAAAATATATAATAAATATAATTATAAATTAATCAAACAAGTAAGTGACATCAATTTTAATATCCAGTTATGGATTATTATCAAATTGTATGGGTGTGTTTGGAGTTTCTTCTTATAAGTGCTTTGATGGATTTTAAAGCTCTTTCCACAAATTTGATGCTTGATAACCACTTTAAAACAGGACTTTGACAAAAAAAAGTCAAAAAGTTACTTATCTGACTTCTCAACCACATAAACCAAAAGCTAATCTACTCTTTTTTCTCCTTGTTTCTTTCTCCCATGATCTCCATATAAGATGATCTTTTAATGAATTCTTCTCTCTTTCTTTTGTTATAGGTTATGAATCTTACAAAAGTTTCTCTCACATGTTCATTTCTATCATAATTTCTCTAATTAATTTATTTTAAATATTTTTTTTGAAAGCACTTAAAAACTTAATATAACCAAAATAATTAAAATATGCAAAAGCATTTTTTCAGAAAGCACTTTTAGATATGTCCTTTTGAAAATGACTTATATTAAAGCAGAAACAATACCAAACACACCATAATTAAGAGATACAAAATTTAATATTATTATTACCTAACTTCAATGTGATACTAGGTCCAAAGAAACTCCATAAATATCAAGTCTTTTCACAATACTCCATTTTATTAACATCTCAAGATTCTCAACTATTAATAAAATTGTAGCGGTAGAGTGAGCTGAGGCTCAATAAGTGAATGCGCGGGTCATGCAATTCACATTTTAAAATCACAAAATATATATAACATGATAAATGGCTTGTTAAGATCAAATCTTAAAATCACACCAAAGCAATGATAAAGAATAAATACAACACAAATAATATTTTATAAAAAAATTTCATGCATTAGAATTAGGTAGGCTATGTTTGAATCAACACTTTTTAGCATTGTTGACTTTAGGTTTCCCTACTATTAAGTCACTAAACCTTACCAACAGCATGCACGGATAAACACACTTATGGAAGGAACACATTTAGAACTCGTACCTTAATTTTCTGATATAGTGATATACTCAGCATATGATCCACGCACATGGAGCATGCCTAATAAATTGATTATGATATGATACTATTTGGTTATCTTGTACGATTGTATTTTACCTCATGTACCATGTGGTCGAGCTCCCGTATTAACAGAGCCTCATGGAAGGGACACATTGAGGACTAATGGCTTACTTAATTTTCAAATATATCGGTATTATTCATCGCATATACGCACATGGTATAGTGGCAAAATACAATCATATGAGTAATCCAAATAGTATCATGTCACAATCAAGAATCATTAGTCATGCCCCCATGTATATGCTTCATATGCTTGTGACTATATGAGAAAATGGAGCATATATTACTCTTGGTTCACGAAAATAAAACTTCATTAGTGTCACAATGCTATTATTACATAATGTGTTTTATGTAAAAAAACCACATTGTTTACATAAGAACTCGTAAGTGTTGGAACCTGTTTCGATGAAGACGTTTGCGATACATGACATTTGGAGCTCTAAACAAATGAAGAATCAAGAGTTCTACATGATCAAGATGTGCCAAGGAGAGTTGATAGAGTGTGGTTAGTAAATATGAAATAGCATGTAAAAGCCTTGACACAAACACACACTTCATTGGTCCATTAGTCGACTTGAAATCAATTATAAGTCGACTAACCCATGTGCAGTCGACTAACCCAGTCAACCAAGTCGACTAATCCTGTGTCCTGAAACAGACCAACTCTCTGTTTGTGTATTAGTCGACCAACAGTCAACTATAGTCGACTAATACATTTTCTAGTCGACTAACCCTTGTCCCCAAGTCGACTAATAACTGGTCTAATCGACTATCAAGTAGTTGCAGTCGACTTGAAGTAGTTATTCTGAAACTGTTCTTCCAACGGCCACTGACCTAGTCGACTAATAGCTAAACCTAGTCGACTAATAGAAGGAAATTTGCCTAGTATAGTCGACTAACTCTATGGGCAAGTCGACTATAGGCAGTTTCTGACTGTTGGACAGTTTTTGTTATCTGGTCTTTTGTGCAACTGTTTTCAACGTTCCTTTGATTCAAATTGCACCTATTAACTCCCTAACTAACCCTAGTCTTCAGCTAAAAATAGGGAAGTTATACCAAAGGCCAAATACCAAGAGATTTTATCAGTTTTCCAAAGCCAAAAATCTGCAAACCTGAAAACTGTTTTTTCCACTTCAGTTCTTCACCAAAAGACATTTCCATTGTGAAGATTCTCTGAAGTTCTTGTTTCCTATACTGAACCTTGTCCACATACACATTCAGTACCAAGGCTATAGGAAAAGTATTGTAATTCTCAAAGTGATCATTGTACACGGGAGGCTTCTTGGTTGTAGAGGCAAGTTGTACAAGGTGAAGGTATTCTCTTGGTGGAAGAGAAGGTGTTCTCTTGGTGGAAGAGAAGGTGTACACATTTGGCGAAGGGGATTTGTCAAGTGGTGTGCATGGTGTATTGATTTTGGGTTGCAAAGTCAAGTTAAAGGAAAATCTCATGCGGGTGGCTTGGGGACTGGATGTAGGTCACGAGGACCGAACCAGGATAAATCTCTTGTTTGCGTTTGTCTACTTTTCTGAGATTTGATTTCCTTTATTGCAAGTTACTTCTTTGATTAACGATTAATCCTTCTTGTTTAGTTTATGTTGACTTGTGTATTTTAGATCATTGTTGCCAACAGAGATATTTCCGCAATTTGTCATCATCTCTCGATCCTACAATTGGTATCAGAGCCCGGCACCAACACTTCATCAACCGGCGTACACGCTCTGATCCAACATTTGGTATCAGAGCGGGTACAAGTCAACAACAAAGATGGCAACGGAGTTTCCCTCATCCCAATTCAAAGAAGGACATTCTACACAACGTCCACCGCTATTTGACGGAACCAACTACAACTATTGGAAGTGTAGAATGAAGATCTACTTGCAATCGCTCAACTACGACCTTTGGAATATCATAGAAGTAACGTACACCAAGCCCACAACTAACTACAACGCTTGGAGTGAAGATCAAAAGAAGAACGCGAACCTTGACGCAAAAGCAATGAATGCCTTGTTCATGCCCTTACCAAAGAAGAGTTCAACCGTGTTTCAACAGCAACTTCTGCACATCAAATATGGCATACTCTTCAGGTAACACACGAAGGCACTAGTAAAGTTAAGGAATCTAAAATATCTGTTCTTGTCCACAGGTTTGAGTTATTCAAAATGGAGGAGAATGAAACCATATCCGAGATGGTTACAAGATTCACCGACATCACCAATACATTAGCATCCCTTGGAAAGGACTACACCCAAGTTGAAAGAGTTCGAAAGATCCTTCGTGCACTTACACCAGAATGGGAGAAGAAGACAACCGCCATTGAAGAGGCGAATGATCTCTCAACTATGACATTAGAAAACCTAATCGGTAATCTAATGGCATATGAAGTGCAGTTAGAAGAAAGAAAGAAGGACCAAGAGAGACAACACCGCTCAAAGAAGAAAAGACTCGCCTTCCATGCATCCTTCGACACGGACGATTCCAATGACAACGAAGAGGAGATGGCAATGCTCTCAAAGAAATTCAGGAAATTTCTAAAGCAAGGTAAATTCAAATGCTTTAATTGTGATAAACCAGGTCATATGAAGATGGATTGTCCTTTGCTTAAGAAGAAAGATAAGTACAAGAGTAAGAAGTTCAGAAAGAAGAAGAACTACGAAGCATCATCAGAATACATTGATTCATCTTCATCTGATGAAGAAAAATCCACTGAACGTGTCAACCTATGTTACATGGCACTTGAAGATGATGAGGTATCATATTCTGAACTCTCTGATGCATTCCATGAATTATTTCTTGATCTGAAAAATGAAAAACTGAAAAACAAAGTTTTGTCAAAAGAAAATGAGAAACTTTTAAAGGAAAATTCATGTTATGCATTACAATATTCATCTATAAATTCTCAACAACAAGATGAGTTTGAAAAAGTCATATCATCTTTGAAAATTGAAAATGAGAAATTTATAAAAGAGAACATTATTCTGAAAAAGGAAACTAAGTCTTTGAATGAAAGGATTTCTATATTGGATAAAGACATGTTAGTTTTCAAAAATAAATATGAAGATCTTTTGCAAAATGTGACTAAGTTTAATAAAGGAAAAGAAAATTTGAACGCTTTATTATCTTTTCAGAAATTGTCACATGATAATCATGGTATTGGATTTGTTGAAAAATCTTCATGTTATAGTAATCCATATAGTTCTTTAGTAAAAGAAAGCCTAAGAAAAATAAGTTTATATGGATTCCTAAGAACTTAAATTTTCAAGATAAAAATACATATATTGCATCATATATTCATGATATTTGTGATTCTTGCAACTATGTGTATACTAATAGGTGAAAACCAAATTCTAAATGGATTTGGACTCCTAAAGGTTAAATATGTTCCTTAATGTTTGGTACCATCTAACGTTTATCTTGCAGGTACCATATAAAAATTGATAAAGAACAATTATATATATATGTACTAATATATTTGTTGCAGGGGGAGAACAAAGTATTTCTCTATTTGTTATAACCCAATTTCTGCAGGGGGAGAATAATATAACATATCTTCTGCAGGGGGAGGACTTGTGCACACAAAGCATCATCATCAAAAAGGGGGAGAATGTTGGAACCTGTTTCGATGAAGACGTTTTCGATACATGACATTTGGAGCTCTAAACAAATGAAGAATCAAGAGTTCTACATGATCAAGATGTGCCAAGGAGAGTTGATAGAGTGTGGTTTGTAAATATGAAATAGCATGTAAAAGCCTTGACACAAACACACACTTCATTGGTCCATTAGTCGACTTGAAGTCAATTATAAGTCGACTAACCCATGTGTAGTCGACTAACCCAGTCAACCAAGTCGACTAATCCTGTGTCCTGAAACAGACCAACTCTCTGTTTGTGTATTTGTCGACCAACAGTCAACTACAGTCGACTAATACATTTTCTAGTCGACTAACCCTTGTCCCCAAGTCGACTAATAACTGGTCTAGTCGACTATCAAGTAGTTGCAGTCGACTTGAAGTAGTTATTCTGAAACTGTTCTTCCAACGGCCACTGACCTAGTCGACTAATAGCTAAACCTAGTCGACTAATAGAAGGAAATTTGCCTAGTATAGTCGACTAACTCTATGGGCAAGTCGACTATAGGCAGTTTCTGACTGTTGGATAGTTTTTGTTATCTGGTCTTTTGTGCAACTGTTTTCAACGTTCCTTTGATTCAAATTGCACCTATTAACTCCCTAACTAACCCTAGTCTTCAGCTATAAATAGGGAAGTTATACCAAAGGCCAAATACCAAGAGATTTTATCAGTTTTCCAAAGCCAAAATCTGCAAACCTGAAAACTGTTTTTCCCACTTTAGTTCTTCACCAAAAGACATTTCCATTGTGAAGATTCTCTGAAGTTCTTGTTTCCTATACTGAACCTTGTCCACATACACATTCAGTACCAAGGCTATAGGAAAAGTATTGTAATTCTCAAAGTGATCATTGTACACGGGAGGCTTCTTGGTTGTAGAGGCAAGTTGTACAAGGTGAAGGTATTCTCTTGGTGGAAGAGAAGGTGTTCTCTTGGTGGAAGAGAAGGTGTACACATTTGGCGAAGGGGATTTGTCAAGTGATGTGCATGGTGTATTGATTTTGGGTTGCAAAGTCAAGTTAAAGGAAAATCTCAAGCGGGTGGCTTGGGGACTGGATGTAGGTCACGAGGACCGAACCAGGATAAATTTTTTTGTTTGCGTTTGTCTACTTTTCTGAGATTTGATTTCTTTTATTGCAAGTTACTTCTTTGATTAACGATTAATCCTTCTTGTTTAGTTTATGTTGACTTGTGTATTTTAGATCATTGTTGCCAACAGAGATATTTCCGCAATTTGTCATCATCTCTCGATCCTACAGTAAGGTTATGCATTTCAAAATAAACAAAAATTACAAAGCATGTGTTCCTCACTCACTGTGAAGACCTCGCAAAGTAATAGCAAGCACAAGTATTATTCTAATACTATTCAAAAAAGAATAGTTATCAAATAATTTATAATAGTAATTCCATCTAATATTAGAGTTTAGGTGTCAATGATATTCTGAAGAACGCAAGAGCCTTCAAGAGTTCAGCACGAAAATCGATGCTGTGTGTTTGAAGAATGACGAGGAGATATCTCTCTGAAAATAAGAAATAGAGAGACAGAAGTACATATAAACCAAAGAAAGGGAATCCTAAGTGATGAAATGTTGGTTTGCATGTATGTGTGAATCAGTGTGCAGCAGGTAAGAACCTAGTTTATTATATTTGTTGTATTATAATTAATGGGTGACATCTAAACCTATGCTCTGATAACAAAAAGAACCCGATCACGCCCGCTCCCCGCTAGAGTGAGATAAGCACGTGATTTGGGCCGGTGACATGCTCAAGGAGCATACTAAGTCTCTAGCCTGCAAATTATGTCATTTTTTTCTGCTGCATATAAATGAGATTAACATATAGTACACATACATGAAAGCAAAACTAATCAAAAGTTTATTCAACTAATGAAGTACACAATAATCGAATAACTAGATACAAGTTCAACTAAGAAATGAGTTCATCCTTTCACTTATTCATACATTTTTGAAAGTAAATAATTTAAAGAAATTTTCTAAGTCTGCTACAGAGATTCAGCTGGCTCCTCGTAGTACTCTTCGCCTCCAGCTGGTGTCTCTAAGTACTCTCCGCTATCTAAGGTAAGCAAACCCTGGGAAGTCAAAAACTCCTGATAAGTACAAACAAAGAAAATAAAGTATGCAATAATTGCAGAGCACGTAGATGTGTATGAACAAGAAAAGGACACGCAATATACAATTACATGATACTTATTTTCATTACACAATCATGTACTTGTAGTATGAGTTTATTACTAAAACCAGTTATATAATATCTAAGTCATGATGTTAAATAAGCGTTCATAGAAACATAAATATGGTCATAGCATGGAGTAAGTCAAGTATAATAAGTATAACTAAACAATCAACTAGTAGCAACCATCACAAGAATCACAAAGTAAATGATTAATTATGAAGATGTCTATAGGGGTTACTAATTAGGTGACACTACCAAACTGCAACGTGCAATGAACATACCCTATCTTACGCCTACTACATATGTCAATTGGGTCCTAAGATGCGAAAATGAATGCGTCTCATACCACAGCCTATTCTCTCATATCAATCAATAGTTATCGTTATTTAAAAACTACTAGTGAAAAAAAACGTCTGCGTACCCCAGCGGGAACCATGCTAGGAGTAATACAGTATAGTAATATATAAGTAGAAAGAGCTCATCAATAATCCATATCACAAAGTGACGTGCACCATGAAAAATAAGCACCACCACACCTTGAACATAGGTAGGGGTACTCAAGGTATAGTTCCTCCGTTTTCATCATCAATTTCCCCCACATTAGCCCTTCGTCTTGTCATTTTTACAGTCAAATTTATTATAAAACATGAATATTTTGCCTGGATCAAGTGCCAAGAGTAACAGTGTCACCATGTCCTTACCAAGCCTATATAATCACTATGTACCACTTTCCCAAGTAATTTCAAGTGCATGTCTCACGCAAGTGTTTATCCATGTCATTTAAATCTTTCATGTTCATGTTCATATTCATATTCATGTGTTCACGTCCAAGATGTTCATGTTGTAATTCCTATATCATGGTGTCCCTACGTGAACAATGTCAGTCATGTCAATTATTTGTCCAAACATCGTATATACAAGTGACTAAGTAGAGGTAATATCAATAGCATGCATGAAAATCAGTATCAAATAATAACAACAGGTTTCAATTTGTCCATAACCAAATTTTGAATTTAAGCTAAGAAACTTGACATCTATTAGTATTAAGATTTTGATTTTAAGTTAAAATTTATTAAAGTTTCAGTAAAGTGTTCAACATGGATCAAACATAAATTATCATAAATTCTTAGACTATTTTATGGAAGCTAAACTATTTTAGCATACTTGTTTTTTTTAATTTTAGAAAAACTTATGGGAGCTAAACAGTGATATTTTAGGGCTAAAAATAATTTTCAGAAGTTACCAGTGCTAACAATTAATATTTCAGGTCTGAAAATAGTTTTCAAAATTTACAAAGACTAAACAGTAGTAATTTCAGGTCTGGAACAGTTTTCAGAAATTATAGAGACTTATTAGCAGTTATTTTAGATCTGGAAACAGATTTTAGAAATTACAAAGACTTAACAGCCGTTATTTCAAGAACAAACAGAATTTTTAAAGTAGTCAAAGATTAAACAGAAATTTATTTAGGACTAAACAAAATTTTCAGAAAAGTCAGGGTTCAAACTGTAATAGAACTTGATGTATGGGAAAATAATAATAATAATGGCTTCTCTAAATAAATCTCTTAAGAAGTTAGGGTCCTTGGTAAATTTGTCATACAATTTAGGTCACTTTTACCACATATAGGATGATACATATTCTCGTAATATAGTTTTATATTATAATCATCACCAACATGTGCACAGAGAGGAAACTAGTGCACATATATTACACTATTATATTAACAGCGTCCATGAAGCAAGGACAAAAATCTATTTAATCTACTTTAACATAATACTTTTCATTAGTAAATGGCTTAATATATGTATCAAAACTGTGCAGCAAGCACTGATTTATTTATTTATTTATTTTTCGGAGACTTAACTTTGATCCTTCAACCTCTTGGTCTAGAATTTTATGCCATTGGCCTCTCAATTTGATCGCAACGAATTTCTCAGAAATTTAGTCATATTTTCCTCTATGTTTTTTTTGACCATGAAATTAATGTTTACATTATCTTTCTATTTTTATTTCCTCCTTTTGGATTGCTTAGCATTATAGCTAAAATATTTTTGAGCTTATACATTGAGTGTCAACAAAACTCTGCATTTTATTGTATTCAAGAGAAAATATATATATTTTCAATATTGGTATTAAATTAGGAAGTAATCAACACTACAAGTATAATAGCTATCTATCATGAAATAATGAATTAATGAAAATAATAAAAATAATATATGTGATCTAGAATAGTTAGGTCTAATTCGAGTAGTGGGAAGGATCAGCAAAGAAGTCCTAGACATGATTTCTATTAACTCAAAGGAAAAGAAGGGGACTCTGGGTACTTGCTTTTGATGATTAACTCCAAAGCTTGATGATAATGGCCTTTTTCCCCTTCTAGAGTAGATTGTATTTTTTTATGTATTAATTTCAGATTTATTTACATATTTCCATATAAGATAAGTTTTATCATGTTTCTCTAGTGCTTAGGTTAAGTTTAAATTGATTTTTAGTTAGGATTTAGATATGCCCATAAATTTGAATGTTTATCTACTAATTTGAATTTGATTTGGATTGTTTTAGGATAGGGAAGAATTTTACACAAATTTAAAAATAATTATCTTTTATTTTTATGTATTTATGAATTTAAAGAGATAAAGAATTAAGAGGAATTCAATTTTTGATTTGGCTTCTTATTGGGTTTGAGTTTAGAATTCATGGGTTAGGAGAAAGAACATGAAATATTAGTAAGAGGAACAACAACAAAATAATAATTATAGTAATAATAATAATAGTAGTAATAATAACAATCCATAAAGATTACATGTAAATAATAATTAAAATAAACAATAATGATAATAGTAATTAATAATATTAAAAATACCAACAACAATATTAGTAATAACAACAATAATAATAAATAATAATAATCATAACAAAATAATAGCAACATATACTACTAATATCACCAATAATTATAATATTAGAAATTTATAACTATTAGTTATGAAAATCTACATAAAATAATCAAAACTCTTAATACAAATCATATATACATATTAAAATACTACTATACATATTAAATCATGTATTATAAATTAGAGTTACTACATTCATTTATACATATTAAAATACTACAATACAAATCATATATACTGTTGGAGGAGAGACTACATTGAGGAAGGTGATGCCATGCCAAGTGTCTTGCCAAGTGTCATCGAAGAGCGCCAGGAAAGGCAAAGTGACAGTGGCAGAAAAATCAGCAGCAGCAGAAGTCAGAGTGGTCGGTCGACCGGCCTGGTCGACCGACGTGCACAGCATGCACAGGAATGGTCGCGGTCGACCGGCCGGTCGACCGCAGGGCTCTGACTGATAAACACCCAACTTTCGGGTTTTCTAGGTCGACCGCCCGGTCGACCGGAAGCCCTTGACTGACAAAACCCAACTCTCGAGTTTTCTGGGTCGACCGGCCCGGTCGACCGGTATTGGAGAATTGGGAGGTCGGTCGACCGGCCCGGTCGACCGACAGACGGGTTCTGGGTAAAAATCTGCTGATCCGTTTTTGAGGTATTTAAGCCTCATGTTGATTCTAGGGTTTGTAACCTGCGGGAATAGTAGTTGCTCTGAGTACTCTTGCATTCAAAGAGACTTAGAGCTATTGTAATCATCTTCCACAAAAATCTCTCCATTGATTGCCCCGAGGACGTAGGCATTCAGGCCGAACCTCGTTAGATCTGTTGTTTGCGATTGGGTGATTCTCTTCTTGGTTGTGATTGATTTCATTGTTCGAGGAGATCTGAGGATTCTCTGTTTGGTTCGTTGTTGTGATTTGTATGCGCGCACAACAAGTGGTATCAGAGCATCCAGGTTACGCTTGGGATTCTGAGGATTCGAAGGGTTCCAGATCTGATCAGGTGGAGATCGTGTGTCGATCTCAGGTCAGAGGTATGGTGTTCTAGGAGATCGTGTGTCGATCTCAGGAGGACGCAAGGAGGGCTCGTTGAATCTGTGTTTGGAGTAGATCCGGTGAGAAACTCGATCTAGGGTTTCAAGAGGCAGGTAAAAATCCCATTTTTATCTGAGTAGAGATTAATTCCAATTTGGTTATTCTTCTGCATAAATAGAGAATCAAAAGAAGATCTCAATGGCAGAAGAAACTGCATCTGTTAAGACAATGAACAATCACCCAAGGATTGAAGTTGTTAAGTTTAATGGGACTAACAATTTCGGTATGTGGAGATGTGAGGTTATGGATGCACTGAATGCATCAAACCTCGAGGACACTCTCCTTTTGGAGAGGAAGAAGAACACTACCACTGATGAAGATTGGGCGAAGATGAATAGATCGGCATGTGGCTTGATACGTTCATGCTTGTTACAAGACATAAAATACCTTGTGCAACATGAGACGTCAGCGAAGAAACTGTGGCAAACCCTTGAAAAGAAGTACCTGAAGAAGAGTGTAGAGTCCAGGTTGCAGCTTAAGAGTAAGCTGTATCAGTTCAGGATGCAGAAGGGGAGCACAATCAATGAGCACATCAACCGATATACGAAGCTTCTTACAGATCTGCTGAATTTGGATGTCAAGCTAGAAGAGGAAAATAAGGCTGTTATCTTTCTGAATTCACTACCTGCAGAGGAGTACGAGACATTCACACTGACCTTTATTAATGGAAGGCAGAGCTTGGATTATGATGAGGTGTCATCTTCATTGATTAGTTATGAAACAAGGAAGAATGAAAGATATCCCTCTCAGACAAGTTCATCAGCAGAGGCATTGGAAGTAAGAGGTAGAGGTTTATCAAGGAAGGGAAAGGAGATTAGGGGAAGATCAAAGTTCAGGCCGGGCTTCAGGGATCTCAAGAAAAATCAGTGCGCATTCTGCAAAGAGATTGGGCACTGGAAAGTAGACTGTCCAAAATTCAAGGGAAAGAAGAAAGAGTCAAAATCTGAAGCAAATCTCGCAAAAGTGGTTAAAAACTGCAAGCAGCAAATCACAGGCAGATGGATCAGATTCGGATTCTTCAGTGTTCTCGTTTTCAGTCACCACTCCTGTCATTGGTTACTCGGGGGAGAACGAGTGGATCTTGGACACAGGTGCAACATATCATGTATGCCCTAATCGAGACTGGTTTACCAGTTTTGAGAAGTTGGAGGGTTGTTCGGTCGTCATGGGCGACGATCACCCATGCATCATGGAGGGTGTTGGCACTATTCCAATCAGGATGTTTGATGGGATGGTGAGGGAATTGAAAGAAGTGAGATATGTTCCTCAGCTAAAGAGGAACTTGATCTCTGTAGGAGTTTTGGAATCACTGGGGCTCGGAGTGTCAATTAAGGATGGAGTTCTTAAAATGACAAAGGGCTCGATGGTGGTGTTGAAGGCCGATCGCCGTAACAACTTGTATTACTTGAAGGGTAGTACAGTGACAGGGCAGGTGGCAGCTTCAACCAGTCAGAAGGAAGATTCAACCCGGCTGTGGCACATGAGGCTGGGACATGCAGGGGAGAAATCAATGCAAACTCTTGTGAAGAAAGGGTTGCTGAAGGGTGCTGAGACCTGCAAGCTGGATCTATGTGAACATTGCATCATCGGCAAGAAGACCAAGGTGAAGTTTGGCACAGCTTCGCACTGCACAGAGGGTATTCTTGACTATGTTCACACGGATGTATGGGGACCTACCAAGACTGCATCGATTGGAGGTAATCACTATTTTGTGTCGTTCATTGATGACTACTCTAGGCGCTGTTGGGTGTACACTATGCGACACAAAGGTGAAGTCCTAGAGCTGTTTGTGAAGTGGAAGGCTAATCTGGAGAGAAGCACAGGAAGGAAGATCAAGGTTCTCCGTCCTGACAATGGAGGGGAGTACAAATCCGATCCGTTCCTACAGCTATGCCTTGATGAGGGCATCGAGAGACACTTCACAGTACTGGAGAATTCGCAACAAAATGGGGTGGCTGAGAGGATGAACCGAACTTTGCTAGAGAAGGTTCGATGTATGTTATCCAATGCAGGACTGCCAAAGAAGTTCTGGGCTGAAGCTTTGGGGTATGCATGCCACCTTGTGAACAGGTTTCCATCGTCTGCAATAGGGGGGAAGACTCCTCTTGAAGCTTGGTCAGGAAGAACTGCTCAGGATTATGATTTGCTACGGGTTTTCGAATGTCCAGCCTACTACCACGTCAGAGAAGACAAGTTGGACCCAAGGGCAAAGAAAGGGGTGTTCGTTGGCTTCAAGCGAGGAACCAAGGGGTTCAAGATTTGGGACCAAAAGGACAACAAATTCATAATCAGCAGGGATGTCACATTCGATGAGGCTTCACTGATGAAGCCTACGGTCTCTAAGCAGGTGGAGACCAGCAAGACCAAGAAGCTATTGTAGCAGGTGGAGAGTGATGCAGATCTACCATCTCTAGAGGATTCAGTATCAGTTCGGATCATTCCTGAGGTGACACAGAGTGGTGATCAAGTTGCAGAAGAAGATGCTAAAGTTGTTGAAGAGGGTCAGGAGCAAGACATGGATACCGTTCCAGATCCCACTGCAGTTGGAAGACCAAGAAGGAATACTAGGAGACCTGGTGGGCTCACCACCGATATGGTTGTTGCATATGCACTTCCAGTTGTTGAAGAGGCTATTCCATATACATTCAGGGAAGCTGAGATTAGTTCAGAAGCAGAGAAGTGGAAAGAGGCCATGAATGAAGAGATGCAATCTCTTTATAAGAACAACACATGGGAACTCACCAAGTTGCCCAAGGGGAAGAAGGCCATAGGGTGCAAGTGGGTATTTGCAAAGAAGCAGGGATCTCTCCAAGAGGATGCAGTGCGCTACAAGGCAAGGCTGGTGGCTAAAGGCTACGCTCAGAGAGAAGGAATCGACTATAACGAGGTGTTCTCCCCAGTAGTTAAACACTCGTCTATTTGGATTCTATTGGCTTTGGTGGCGCAGAATGAGTTGGAACTTGACCAACTTGATGTGAAGACCGCCTTTCTCCACGGCGATCTTGAGAAGGAGATTTATATGACACAGCCCACAGGTTATAAAGCTGCAGGGAAGGAAGATTTAGTATGTAAGCTGAAGAAATCGCTGTATGGTTTGAAGCAGACTCCTAGATAGTGGTACAAGCGATTTGACAGCTTCATCAGGAAGAAGAAGTACACACGAAGCCATTTCGATCCATGTGTATACTACAACAAGTTACCATCAGGTGAATATATCTATCTACTTCTTTATGTAGATGATATGCTGATTGCTTCTAGGTCAAGATCTGCTATTGATTCTCTGAAGAAGATGTTATCGTCAGAGTTTGAGATGAAGGACCTGGGGGAAGCAAGGAAAGTATTGGGCATGGAGATCACAAGAGACAGGAAAGCTGGCAGGATAAGTTTGACTCAGAAGGGCTATCTGGAGAAGGTACTGCAGAGGTTTAATATCGGGAAGGATACTAAGTCTGTTAGTACACCAATGGCGCCGCACTTCAAATTGTCAGCGAAGATGTCTCCAAGGAGTGTTCAAGAGCGTGAGCATATGTCTCATGTTCCATATGCCAATGCGGTGGGTAGCTTGATGTATGCAATGGTGTGTACGCGGCCAGATATTTCACAGGCAGTCTCCATGGTGAGTCGATACATGCATGATCCTGGACAGGGTCATTGGGAAGCTGTGAAATGAATTCTGAGGTACATCAAGGGAACTGTTGATGTAGGCCTAGTGTTCGAGAAGGACGACACCGGAAAGCAAGAGTGCATAGGGTATGTTGATTCAGACTATGCAGGTGATCTTGACAAACGTCGGTCGACGACGGGATATGTCTTCACATTCTACAGGCACCGGTGAGTTGGCGCTCCACACTTCAGTCTACCGTCGCGTTGTCGACCACAGAGGCTGAATATATGGCTATGACAGAGGCCATGAAGGAGGCAATTTGGCTTCAAGGATTGCTTGATGACTTGGGCGTGGAACAGGATATTTTGAAGATAAACTGTGACAGCATGAGTGCCATTTACTTAGCGAGGAACCAGGTCTATCATGCAAGAACGAAGCACATCGATGTCAGGTATCACTTTGTTCAGGAGATTCTGGAAGAAGGTGACATTGATTTGTTGAAGATTCACACTTCGGAGAATCCGGCCGATATGCTTACAAAGGTGGTGTCGGGGGTAAAGTTTGCACACTGCAAAGACTTGCTCCATGTCCTTCAGGTGAAATGAGCTTGCTGAAGCTCATTTGGATGAACTACGGACGGCTTGATCCCTTGGGCAGGGGTACGTAGGCAACCAGGTTGGTGCAGTCGCTATCGAGTCTGAATTCGGCTCAGATTTAAAAATCTTCACCGAGGTGGAGAATTGTTGGAGGAGAGACTACATTGAGGAAGGTGATGCCATGCCAAGTGTCTTGCCAAGTGTCATCGAAGACCGCCAGGAAAGGCAAAGTGACAGTGGCAGAAAAATCAGCAGCAGCAGAAGTCAGAGTGGTCGGTCGACCGGCCCGATCGACCGACGTGCACAGCATGCACAGGAATGGTCGCGATCGACCGGCCGGTCGACCGCAGGGCTCTGACTGACAAACACCCAACTTTCGGGTTTTCTGGGGTCGACCGCCCGGTCGACCGGAAGCCCTTGACTGACAAAACCCAACTCTCGGGTTTTCTGGGTCGACCGGCCCGGTCGACCGGTATTGGAGAATTGGGAGGTCGGTCGACCGGCCCGGTCGACCGACAGACGGGTTCTGGGTAAAAATCTGCTGATCCGTTTTTTGAGGTATTTAAGCCTCATGTTGATTCTAGGGTTTGTAACCTGCGGGAATAGTAGTTGCTCTGAGTACTCTTGCATTCAAAGAGACTTAGAGCTATTTTAATCATCTTCCACAAAAATCTCTCCATTGATTGCCCCGAGGACGTAGGCATTCAGGCCGAACCTCGTTAGATCTGTTGTTTGCGATTGGGTGATTCTCTTCTTGGTTGTGATTGATTTCACTGTTCGAGGAGATCTGAGGATTCTCTGTTTGGTTCGTTGTTGTGATTTGTATGCGCGCACAACATATACATATTAAAATACTACTATACATATTAAGAAAGTTACTGCACTACAGTCACAACGCTTACAGAGCCTATAGGCATATACAGTGAATGGATTGATGAGTGCGAGAGGGTCAACAACGTGGAGGATGATGGTGCCTAGTCTTGTTAAATTGGTGGGTGTTTAACTTGATGGTGTATAGTTGGTTATTTGTCCGCCTGTCTCTGTAACTATATGTGAATTTTCTGCTGATGCTTAAAACTACTCTCTGAATTCCTTAGTGTTCCTGATAGATAGTAGGCATAATCTGGTCAAGATAATGTGAACAATTTTGGGCAGTCTACGCGTTGACTTTCGTAATCTGTTCTTTTGATATATCATGTGACGAGGGCCAGATATTTATTAGTTATATAGCCACTTGTCAAATTTCATTCATCTTCTGGTGCTCTTCTCCCCTCAAATTATAATTATTTATGCTTTGTAGACAAAAATAATGTTATCTTGTAATCATTTCGACTTTGTCGGGGAAAGTAATGCTAAAGGATAACTCATCCTCAGTAATAATTGCATTACAGAACCGGTGTTGTTTCTATAGTGCTGCTTGTTTTTCTGCTCTTATGCGAAATATATGCGTACATGTTTCTATAGCGTTTCTCTCTTTGCTGCAACGCGAAAGAGTTGAAGTGCAGCAGGTGCTATATAAGGAATACATTGATTCTCTCCTCGTTCAATCTATGGGACTAGAGAAGGACATTGGTATACAAAGGAATAAATTGTTTCTGTCATTAATGGGTTGTTCAATGTGTGGATAAAAACTCCTGAGATCTAATAAATTTGAGTTTTGAAGCACGCAAAACATACAAGAAAAAGCATACTAAAAACTGTTATGTTATCGGGTCTTCACATGAGGCATATCATAGAGAATTTGCAATAGAGAATATAAGTCAAAAATTTGTTTGATACAAGCTTGAGCCTTCTAAGGCTTATGAAGCACGTGGAGCTCTTGCTCTCATTCGATTTTGATTTTCCCCAACTTTTGACTTTGTTTTATTACGGTTTTTTTCATATATATCCTCTGAAACTTGAACTTTTGCTTATTTACCCCTCAAAAATCTCTACCAGCATATGTACGCGTCTAATTCTAAGGAGTTTGCAGATATATCTTTACACTTAATTTTTTTTTTTTCAATATGACAAAGCTGTCCTTAGTATATATATTTAAAAATTCAAATTTTGAAAATGTACCCGCCAAAATATTATTCTTTTACATACATTATAAAAAGTTTAAGTTGCAAATAAACTTTATGCATTCTATATTGCATTCATAATTATGAAGAAATAATAAAAAATATAAAAAATAGATGATGGTGTACATATCATTTTTATTAGAACTTCAAGCATGCATATCCCCTATCATATTTATCCCTAACATATTATTATTAAAATATTCATATTTTGATATAGTAGAGAATCCATGCGTTCAAAAATATAATATTGATATTAGAGTATTATTTATTAAAAAAATTATTAATATTAAAAATTATGAAATACGAAAAATAAATTTGTGAGGGTAGATATGCAATGAATATTTTATCATGTTGAAAAAAATTGCGATTATGGGGGTAAACATGTAAATTAGAAAGGTATATAAGCAAAAACATAACTTTCTAAAGGAACATATGAAAGAACCCGTTTTATTATAAGTAAAAAGGAGAAAGAAAACGAGAAGAAGAAAATAGTATACTAATGAACTTTTGCATATTTACCCTCCAAAACTTAGCGTTTTGCTTACTGACCCGTCAAAAGTCTCTATTTATATGTTAACTTCTAACTTTAAAGAATTTACAGGTATATTGCCCCTCTGGTCATAATTGTAATATCCCTATTTTTAAAGTACGGTATTTGGATAAAATATACTGGTATTTTAAATATGTACATGTATTTATTTTCATGTGATATAATATTACTCGTTGTTAGTAATATCTATATTGTTACTGTTATTTATTATTATTAGATTGGTCATGTAATGTATTGGTATTATTAATATTATTATTTAGTTAAGTATTGTTACTACTAATGTTGGATTATTATTTTGTAGAGGTGTATTCCTTTCCCTTGATTCCATTCATATCTTATTTTTTTGATCCCAACCCATCACACCATAGACTCAATACCCATTGGTGATCCATAACCCAATAACCATTAGTGAACCTATACCCTTTATCATATTACCCTCAACCCGTTTGGAGCCTCAACCCGTTAGCATAACCGCTACCCACAAACCCAATAACCCATTCCTAAATAATCTCCCAAATCCTAACTACAAGATCAGATCCTAATCTAATCCCCCTAAATCTCCACCAAATCCTATTGCTAACCTAGCCCTAACCCTAATCTAACTTCTCTCCCTCACAGCCGCACTCCCCTCTTCTCCTCTCTCTCCATGGCCGGTCACACCACCACCCCATGACCGGATCTCCTCCATGGCATCCCCACCTCTTCACCTGCAGCCGAGCCCATCCCCTGCTGCGCCTTCAGATCTGCAGGGCAAGCATGACAGCAGTCTCCTCCTTCCCTGCAGATCTGCGCCCAACCGGATCCAGCGAGCAACACCAGCACCTCTCCCCTTGGCTGTGCAGCAGCAGCCATCCAGCGCCACCAGTCCAGCAGCGACAACGGCAGCGCAACAGCAACTCCAACAGCAGGCGCAGATCCAGATCAAGCGCACACCGGCAGCGAGTGAGCAGGTCGTTCTCCTGATCCACGCCAGGCCGTCGTCGGAGACCAGCACGGTGGCCTTCTCCAGCACCTTGGCTACCCTCCCATGCTGTCCGATAGCGAGGAACGGCACCACAGCGACCGCGGCAGCGACTCGGCCCTTGACGCGCACAGCAGCGAACGACACTCAATGTCAGTGTAATCTCCTCCTCCTTTCGATTCTTTTATTATGTGCATCTGGTTCTATTATGATTCAATTGTGTACATGGATTAGTGTAGAGATTGTGTATGTTGATGTGTGCAAGAGAGGATGCATTTACATATTTTATTGTGTGGGAGAATAGAATTGTTGTATCTCTGTTTTCTGTTCTGGCACTGGATTAGTCGACTTGACTCATCTATTAGTCGATAATCCATGTATTAGTCGACTTACCCAGCACCCTTAGTCGACTAGGTTTCTTCCTAGGAATGTATTGACTCTCTGTTTTCCCTGCTGGTCGACTGGATCACCTTTATAGTCGACTAGCAGTTGGTGTAGTCGACTTACCCTTTGCCCTAGTCGACTAATAGTTGGACCTGGAGCTGTGTAACTCTCTGTATCTGTCCCAGTCAACTTGGTTTACCTGTGCAGTCGACTTAGCCTTAGTGTAGTCGACTTGGGCTACCCTAGTAGTCGACTAACTCATCCTCCAGTCGACTAATCATCACCCCTAGTCGACTAGTGCCTGTCTGAATGTTATGTATAGACATCTGATGGACTGTAGACCTTACCCATGAGTTGTGTGTTGAATATAGATGGATGTACATGATATCGAGAGATGGATATTGATGGTAATGACTTGATCTAATATAACTTAGATACATGGATATGTTATGGTGCCTAGTATCGAGATATCATGATGGAACTTATATGCATGAATATGTTGTGATATCGAGTGTTGGGATATTATGACTGATCATAATAGAAGAGGGAATTGTGAAGACTTACAGTTTAGCATAGATTTTTGGAGTGAGAGGATTAGTACTGATATTGATATATGTTGGAATGACAATTATTGAATCAGATTACTAGATGTGTAATGAAACTAGATGATTATGGAACTATTGGAATTTAGAGTTGGTTGTAATGACTTGGATCTATAGTTGAGTATATGAGAACTATCAGATGATGTGTCGTTGATGTTTATTATTAGAAGTTGCTATTCTATATTGCAGTTGTTTGAGGACATATTAGATGTCACCTTACTTTATTAAGGGATTAGAGTTCTTGACGATGGATGGTACATGAACTATTTCAGAGTTGGACTGTGATTTGGACTGAACTAGAGTTATAGAGAACAGATGATATATTTTCAGTAGAGTACTTTCCAGACTTGTTATTCTTTTATTGGTAATAACTAAGGTGATGATTCATTTGAGTATTGATCATGGACTGGTTATGATGTTAGAGATTGGATTACTTGATTCTTGAATCAGTATATGGACTTAGTTGGAGTTTGGACTGATCTGGGATTTATGTTATTTACATTGGATATTGATCAGTATTTAGATGTGACTGATTAGTTGGGTTGTGATTTAGATAAATCTTGAGTTAGAGGTTATCCTGAATTTATATTCCTTATATTGGAGCCTGACTTGTATTGAGATGAGATTGACGTTGTTGGCATTTGGGATTTGCTTAGTTGATATGTTGATGATGTTGAGTACCAAGAGTAGATATTCTAGACCATAAGTTATTTGAGGATGATTCCCTTACCTTGATATGATTCAGTATGTGTTGACTTGATATTCTTTTTATTAGTAATGATTCATTCAGATATGGATGTGGACTTGTTATGATATTAGAGACTGGATTACGTCAGTTGATAGAGATTGAGTTATTGTGATAGTGACCTAGTTGATATCAATGATCTCGTACTCAGAGTTACCATATAGCAGTTATCAGTTCATTAGTAGATTTGATTATCTTTTGATGATAACACAGGTGAGAGTTTAGTTGGATATTGGTGCACTGAACTTAACTGGTTATGCCTGGCACCTGATTGATAAACCTAGTATTCAGATTACTGAAAGTTACGGGAAATGATTGGTTGACTGTAACACCTTATACAGTTTTATTGTTCATCGTATACACGGTTACTGATATTGTTCACCGTGTATACGATTACTGATTGATTATTACTGTACTGATATTGTTACCGTCCTGTAGCATCCCAGTAATTGAAATGGCATAAGGTATTGATTGTTACGATGGCACTACCTAACTGACTGTACACTAGACACCTTTCACGGTACCTTGACATATGACTGTATCACTATTACTTGACATCTAGTACTCCTGTACCCCCCTGTATCCATGTCCCATGCACTGTTGACCTGTTAATAGCACAGTCAAACCGGCGTCCGGCGGTTTGCCGCCTGGTGTCGGGATGACGAGGATGTATCCCACAATTGTACTAGCGTCCGGTGGATCTTGAATGGAACTAAGGGCCACACAGAACAAAGTGCCACACCACAGACGTGGTGGGGGCCACTTCTTGAATCCGTGGGGGCCACCTCTAGAATCCATTCCCCTCAAAGCAAAGTGCCACACCACACACGTGGTGGGGGCCACCTCTTGAATCTGTGGGGGGCCACCTCTTGAATCTGTAGGGCTATCTACTGATTGTGCCACCTGGTGTTAGCGTGATATTACATTCTCAGTGCCTATTAGCATCCACACGCACTTGTATGTTGATAACACCTTGAATACTTGTTATTTGGTTCTCTTTCCCTATTCGAACAATGATACCCGCATATCGGAGTTCGAATGAGTTCTACTGGATGTGCGGGCTCCAGGGTGAACTGTCGGATGTTGTGGGACGCCGGTGGGAAAGTGACAGGGATAACGTAGAACATCACTGATTGTTATTGAATGGCTTGGATGAACACATTGTGTTATGCCCTGAATGGTTACCCTATCTTATGACATATGGCTGTATACAAGATTGTAATCCAGACCAGATGATTATAACCAAGACCAGATTTATGACCAGACTTGGATGCCAGCCTAGTGACATGTGATAGATTACACGCCTTGACATTGATCGCATATTTATAGTTGTGCCAGTTGTCTTCTACATGTATTCACGTTGTTATCATATGTGCTACTGTTCAGTTATTTATTTTGTTGTTTAGTCTGCAGTTGTTCTTACTATTATCTATGCACATTGATTCTTCTGCACGAGCTTTTTCCCCTTTACACACACACTCACCATGGTCGCGTTCTGACGACCCTGGGTTTGCACGTCCAACTATTGGACGATTGTTCCTTTGTGCAGGTGTTTGATGAGGCGGTACGTCTTGCGAGGAACTGGACGCTTTTTCTTCTGTTCTGGTATCCTCACCTCTTTTATATTCCTGTCGTTTCTTGATTTTACCTTTATCGCTTCAGCTGTCATTTTCTTGCCATCATTTATGCTGCTATCATTGTGGTTGTCATTATATGTATTATTGCAGTGATCATTTAATATTATGCTTCTGATTTATAGCTTGTTCAGGTTATTTTAGGCTTAGCGTGTATATGTGGGGTATTTTCCTCGCGTATATACGTCGCCGACTCTCGTCGCGACTCTGTTTCCGCGTATTTTGGAAAGCGGGGCGTGACAGGGTTTTCTTGGTATCAGAGCCAGGTTTTCGACTTGCGATCTTGAATTTTGACTCTTGTTTCGCAAGAGAGACCTAGTTCTTACCGATAACTTGAATGAGCTATAATTACACTGCAATATACATATACTATCCATTATGATATTTAGTCCATTTGGAATTGATCGTCCCTCTTTCTGAAATCCTTATCTTTGATCTTTTGATATCCTTGATCTCTACTCTTCTTTTAGAGTGATCTGAATTTCATCTTGATTCCTATTCTTCTTTTGATTCTATCTTTCCTGATCTTATCTTTGAAACCGGATACTTCATTCTGAAGCTGGCAGCAGAGATCAGAGTGCGCAGCGGAATCGTGGTGTCCCAACGAGGCGACGTGGAAGCTTGTTGTGTTTTCTCTTGATTTTAGATTCTTTTATCATACCCTACTTTATTTGAATTTCGAGGACGAATTTTTATTAAGGTGGGTAGAATGTAATATCCCTATTTTAAAGTACGATATTTGGATAAAATATACTGGTATTTTAAATATGTACATGTATTTATTTTCATGTGATATAATATTACTCGTTGTTAGTAATATCTATATTGTTACTGTTATTTATTATTATTAGATTGGTCATGTAATGTATTGGTATTATTAATATTATTATTTTAGTTAAGTATTGTTACTACTAATGTTGGATTATTATTTTGTAGAGGTGTATTCCTTTCCCTTGATTCCATTCATATCTTATTTTTTTGATCCCAACCCATCACACCATAGACCCAATACCCATTGGTGATCCATAACCCAATAACCATTAGTGAACCTATACCCTTTATCATATTACCCTCAACCCGTTTAGAGCCTCAACCCGTTAGCATAACCGCTACCCACAAACCCAATAACCCATTCCTAAATAATCTCCCAAATCCTAACTACAAGATCAGATCCTAATCTAATCCCCCCTAAATCTCCGCCAAATCCTATTGCTAACCTAGCCCTAACCCTAATCTAACTTCTCTCCCCTCACAGCCGCACTTCCCTCTTCTCCTCTCTCTCCATGGCCGGTCACACCACCACCCCATGACCGGATCTCCTCCATGGCATCCCCGCCTCTTCACCTGCAGCCGAGCCCATCCCCTGCTGCGCCTTCAGATCTGCAGGGCAAGCATGACAGCAGTCTCCTCCTTCCCTGCAGATCTGTGCCCAACCGGATCTAGCGAGCAACACCAGCACCTCTCCCCTTGGCTGTGCAGCAGCAGCCATCCAGCGCCACCAGTCCAGCAGCGACAGCGGCAGCGCAACAGCAACTCCAACAGCAGGCGCAAATCCAGATCCAGCGCACACCGGCAGCGAGCGAGCAGGCCGTTCTCCTGATCCATGCCAGGCCGTCGTCAGAGACCAGCACGGTGGCCTTCTCCAGCACCTTGGCAACCCTCCCATGCAGTCCGATAGCGAGGAACGGCACCACAGCGACCGCGGCAGCGACTCGGCCCTTGACGCGTACAGCAGCGAACGACACCCAATGTCAGTGTAATCTCCTCCTCCTTTCGATTCTTTTATTATGTGCATCTGGTTCTATTATGATTCAATTGTGTACATGGATTAGTGTAGAGATTGTGTATGTTGATGTGTACAAGAGAGGATGCATTTACATATTTTATTGTGTGGGAGAATAGAATTGTTGTATCTCTGTTTTTCTGTTCTGGCACTGGATTAGTCGACTTGACTCATCTATTAGTCGACTAATCCATGTATTAGTCGACTTACCCAGCACCCTTAGTCGACTAGGTTTCTTCCCAGGAATGTATTGACTCTCTGTTTTCCCTGCTGGTCGACTGGATCACCTTTATAGTCGACTAGCAGTTGGTGTAGTCGACTTACCCTTTGCCCTAGTCGACTAATAGTTGGACCTGGAGCTGTGTAACTCTCTGTATCTGTCCCAGTCAACTTGGTTTACCTGTGCAGTTGACTTAGCCTTAGTGTAGTCGACTTGGGCTACCCTAGTAGTCGACTAACTCATCCTCCAGTCGACTAATCATCACCCTAGTCGACTAGTGTCTGTCTGAATGTTATGTATAGACATCTGATGGATTGTAGACCTTACCCATGAGTTGTGTGTTGAATATAGATGGATGTACATGATATCGAGAGATGGATATTGTGGTAATGACTTGATCTAATACAAGTTAGATACATGGATATGTTATGGTGCCTAGTATCGAGATATCATGATGGAACTTATATGCATGAATATGTTGTGATATCGAGTGTTGGGATATTATGACTGATCATAATAGAAGAGGGAATTGTGAAGACTTACGGTTTAGCGTAGATTTTTGGAGTGAGAGGATTAGTACTGATATTGATATATGTTGGAATGACAATTATTGAATCAGAATACTAGATGTGTAATGAAACTAGATGATTATGGAACTATTAGAATTTAGAGTTGGTTGTAATAACTTGGATCTATAGTTGAGTATATGAGAACTATCAGATGATATGTCGTTGATGTTTATTATTAGAAGTTGCTATTCTATATTGCAGTTGTTTGAGGACATATTAGATGTGACCTTACTTTATTAAGGGATTAGAGTTCTTGACGATTGGATGGTACATGAACTATTTCAGAGTTGGACTGTGATTTGGACTGAACTAGAGTTATAGAGAACTGATGATATATTTTCAGTAGAGTACTTTCCAGACTTGTTATTCTTTTATTGGTAATAACTAAGGTGATGATTCATTTGAGTAATGATGATGGACTGGTTATGATGTTAGAGATTGGATTACTTGATTCTTGAATCAGTATATGGACTTAGTTGGAGTTTGGACTGATCTGAGATTTATGTTATTTACATTGGATATTGATCAGTATTTAGATGTGACTGATTAGTTGGGTTGTGATTTAGATAAATCTTGAGTTAGAGGTTATCCTGAATCTATATTCCTTATATTGGAGCCTGACTTGTATTGAGATGAGATTGACGTTGTTGGCATTTGGGATTTGCTTAGATGATATGTTGATGATGTTGAGTACCAAGAGTAGATATTCTAGACCATAAGTTATTTGAGGATGATTCCCTTACCTTGATATGATTCAGTATGTGTTGACTTGATATTCTTTTTATTAGTAATGATTCATTCAGATATGGATGTGGACTTGTTATGATATTAGAGACTGGATTACGTCAGTTGATAGAGATTGAGTTATTGTGATAGTGACCTAGTTGATATCAGTGATCTCGTACTCAGAGTTACCATATAGCAGTTATCAGTTCATTAGTAGATTTGATTATCTTTTGATGATAACACAGGTGAGAGTTTAGTTGGATATTGGTGCACTGAACTTAACTGGTCATGCCTGGCACCTGACTGATAAACCTAGTATTCAGATTACTGAAAGTTACGGGAAATGATTGGTTAACTGTAACACCATATACAGTTTTATTGTTCATCGTATACACGGTTACTGTTACTGTTCACTGTTACTGATATTGTTCACCGTGTATACGATTACCGATTGATTATTACTGTACTGATATTGTTACCGTCCCGTAGCACCCCAGTAATTGAAATGGCATAAGGTATTGATTGTTACTGATCGCACTACCTAACTGACTGTACACTAGACACCTTTCACGGGACCTTGACATATGACTGTATCACTATTACTTGACATCTAGTACTCCTGTACCCCCTGTATCCATGTCCCATGCACTGTTGACCTGTTAATAGCAAAGTCAAACCGGTGTCCGGCGGTTTGCCGCCTGGTGTCGGGATGACGAGGATGTATCCCACAATCGTACTAGCGTCCGGTGGATCTTGAATGGAACTAAGTGCCACACGGAACAAAGTGCCACACCACACATGTGGTGGGGGCCACCTCTAGAATCCATTCCCCTCAGAGCAAAGTGCCACATGGAGTAAAGTGCCACACCACACACGTGGTGGGGGCCACCTCTTGAATCTGTGGGGGCCACCTCTTGAATCTGTAGGGCTATCTACTGATTGTGCCACCTGGTGTTAGCGTGATATTACATTCTCAGTGCCTATTAGCATCCACACGCACTTGTATGTTGATAACACCTTGAATACTTGTTATTGGGTTCTCTTTTCCTATTCGAACAATGATACCCGCATATCGGAGTTCGAATTAGTTCTTCTGGATGTGCGGGCTCCAGGGTGAACTGTCGGATGTTGTGGGACGCCGGTGGGAAAGTGACAAGGATAACGTAGAACATCACTGATTGTTATTGAATGGCTTGGATGAACACATTGTGTTATGCCCTGAATGGTTACCCTGTCTTATGACATATGACTGTATACATGATTGTAATCCGGACCAGATGATTATAACCAAGACCAGATTTATGACCAGACTTGGATGCCAGCCTAGTGACATGTGATAGATTACACGCCTTGACATTGATTGCATATTTACAGTTGTGCCAGTTGTCTTCTACATGTATTCACGTTGTTATCATATGTGCTACTATTCAGTTATTTATTTTGTTGTTTAGTCTGCAGTAGTTCTTACTATTATCTATGCACATTGATTCTTCTGCACGAGCTTTTTCCCCTTTACACACACACTCACCATGGTCGCGTTCTGACTACCCTGGGTTTGCACGTCCAGCTATTGGACGATTGTTCCTTTGTGCAGGTGTTTGATGAGGCGGTACGTCTTGCGAGGAACTGGACGCTTTTTCTTCTGTTCTGGTATCCTCACCTCTTTTATATTCCTGTCGTTTCTTGATTTTACCTTTATCGCTTCAGCTGTCATTTTTCTTGCCATCATTTATGCTGCTATCATTGTGGTTGTCATTATATGTATTATTGCAGTGATCATTTAATATTATGCTTCTGATTTATAGCTTGTTCAGGTTATTTTAGGCTTAGCGTGTATACGTGGGGTATTTTCCTCGCGTATATACGTCGCCGACTCTCGTCGCTGAAAAGTCACCTAGAGGGGGGTGAATAGGTGACAATGCTAATCTATGAACTAAATGAGGAATTTAAAAACTTAATGCAAATTACACTCAAGTGCTATCAACAAGTGATGCACACAACCAAGCAAAGCAAATATGAATGAGCAATGTAAATAAATGCAAGGCACAAAGTAAAGAGAGAGTAGAGAGAGAGAGCCAATGGATCAAGCGCAAACACAAAGATATGTTATCGAGGTTCGAGCACTCAGCTCTACATCCCCGCCTTCGACACACGAAGGATTTCCACTAGCTCGTCCACCTAGGACCCTTTACAAGGAGTACCCAACTCCTCTCTTTACAACCTCCTCCCTGAGGCACAAATCCAAGCCAACCAACACAACCTCCTCCTTGAGGCAAACTCCAACAATCACAACCTCCTCCTTGAGGCAAATATTCAAACCAATACAACAAACTCCCAATCACCAACCAATACAAGGATCACCTCTCAACTAGAGGGATACAACCCAAAGCACAAAGCTAAGAAAAGATTAGGTTACAACTTGGTGGTCACAACAACAACCACAAACAACTTCTTCTTCCACACAAATAACCTATAGATATAGATAGTAGATTTTTGCTCAAGTGTGGAGAAAACCAAAGGAATGGAAATCAGAAATCACAAAGAAAATCCTTGGGAAAAATCAAGAAATCAAGATAGAATAGTTCAATCAAAATTCTTTCCCAAAAACCCTTTCTTTGATTTTCCAAACCCTAATGAAAACACCAAATGGATTGTACAATTCAAGCTCAAAAACTTCTTTTGATTGCTTTGAAAACACCAGAGAATCAGCAAAAATTCGCACAGAAAATCTTAGAGAAAACCTCTCTCAAATGGGGTATTTATAGGCAATTACAGAAAATAGCCGTTTACAGAACTTTTGCCAGAAATAGCCTTCCGGTCGACCGGGACGGTCGACCGCCCAACGGTCAAATTTAGAACCGTTGTGGCTACCGGTCGACCGCCTCGGTCGACCGAAAATACCTGAGAGCAAACAGCTCTCTGTCGGTCGACCGCTTCGGTCGACCGGATGCAGTGTCAGCCTGCGTGCACGTATCCGTGTACGTCAGTCGACCGGAACGGTCGACTGGCTTCTTTGATGCGGTCGACCGTACCAGTCGACCGGCCAAGCCTGGCAAACAAAAATCAGGTCTGAAATCTGGGGAAAAAATATTATAATAAATCCCACAAAATCTCTAAAATTCCACAAAAATAGTTTTATCATTTTATATTGAAATAAAAACTTGTGTTAAAAATCCTAACACAAATTTCAAACATATTTGACTATTTTTGTGTCATAGAAATTTTGCCAAAAACCAAAAAACCGTATTTTCTAAAACCTTGTATTAGAAAATACACATTGTCTAAAACTTATCCATGATACAAAAATATGATATTTAAACACTTTGAAGCATATTGTATATGAATAGAAATTCAATATACAAGAAACATATATATATCATGATTTTTGTCATTAAGTCCAAAAATATGTTTTGTTGTAAATACCAAAACATAAAACACATGGAATAGATTATCAAACAAAGTTTGTCTAAACAATTGAAGCATGCATGTATATAGAACAAATCTAATATACATAAACCATGTAAACTTGTTTTGATAAAAAATCTATTCATGAAAACCAAGATCGGTTAAACCTAAAACCGAAAATCAAAACATGAAAGGTGTGTGTGTGAACTTGAGCTTATCATACTATTCTAATCTTTACAATTAGGATCTAAACCCAAACTAAAACTATGGATACCTAAGTCTTCTTGTAGAGCGCAATCTCCAAGCTAGAGCGCAATCTCCAAGTAGGCTCGATCCAAAAACTCTTGATTCACCGAGCAAGTGCAATGTATGATCTTTGATGCGCGGGCTCTTGAATCAACATGTGCAAACTTCCAATTCATCTTGTTGAAGCTAAACACCAACTAATATCTTGATTAATAAACTGAAACTAAAATCACAAGATAATTAGTACACATAACTACATGAGTTAATCATCATCAAAACTAGAGTGAAAGGCCTTTGGGCCAACAGTCGCGACTCTGTTTCCGCGTATTTTGGGAAGCGGGACGTGACAGGGTTTTCTTGGTATCAGAGCCAGGTTTTCGACTTGCGATCTTGAATTTTGACTCTTGTTTCGCAAGAGAGACCTAGTTCTTACCAATAACTTGAATGAGCTATAATTACACTGCAATATACATAGACAATCCATTATGATATTTAGTCCATTTGGAATTGATCGTCTCTCTTTCTGAAATCCTTATCTTTGATCTTTTGATATCCTTGATCTCTACTCTTTTTTAGAGTGATCTGAATTTCATCTTGATTCCTATTCTTCTTTTGATTCTATCTTTCCTGATCTTATCTTTGAAACCGGATACTTCATTCTGAAGCTGGCAGCAGAGATCAGAGTGCGCAGCGGAATCGTGGTGTCCCAACGAGGCGACGTGGAAGCTTGTTGTGTTTTCTCTTGATTTTAGATTCTTTTATCATTCCCTACTTTATTTGAATTTCGAGGACGAAATTTTTATTAAGGTGGGTAGAATGTAATATCCCTATTTTTAAAGTACGGTATTTGGATAAAATATACTGGTATTTTAAATATGTACATGTATTTATTTTCATGTGATATAATATTACTTGTTGTTAGTAATATCTATATTGTTACTGTTATTTATTATTATTAGATTGGTCATGTAATGTATTGGTATTATTAATATTATTATTTTAGTTAAGTATTGTTACTACTAATGTTGGATTATTATTTTGTAGAGGTGTATTCCTTTCCCTTGATTCCATTCATATCTTATTTTTTTGAACCCAACCCATCACACCATAGACCCAATACCCATTGGTAATCCATAACCCAATAACCATTAGTGAACCTATACCCTTTATCATATTACCCTCAACCCGTTTGGAGCCTCAACCCGTTAGCATAACCGCTACCCACAAACCCAATAACCCATTCCTAAATAATCTCCCAAATCCTAACTACAAGATCAGATCCTAATCTAATCCCCCCTAAATCTCCACCAAATCCTATTGCTAACCTAGCCCTAACCCTAATCTCACTTCTCTCCCCTCACAGCCGCACTCCCCTCTTCTCCTCTCTCTCCATGGCCGGTCACACCACCACCCCATGACCGGATCTCCTCCATGGCATCCCCACCTCTTCACTTGCAGCTGAGCCATCCCCTGCTGCGCCTTCAGATCTGCAGGGCAAGCATGACAACAGTCTCCTCCTTCCCTGCAGATCTGCGCCCACCGGATCCAGCGAGCAACACCAGCACCTCTCCCCTTGGCTGTGCAGCAGCAGCCATCCAGCGCCACCAGTCCAGCAGCGACAGCGGCAGCGCAACAGCAACTCCAACAGCAGGCGCAGATCCAGATCCAGCGCACACTGGCAGCGAGCGAGCAGGCCGTTCTCCTGATCCACGCCAGGCCGTCGTCGGAGACCAGCACGGTGGCCTTCTCCAGCACCTTGGCCACCCTCCCATGCAGTCCGATAGCGAGGAACGGTACCACAGCGACCGCGGCAGCGACTCGGCCCTTGACGCGCACAGTAGCGAACGACACCCAATGTCAGTGTAATCTCCTCCTTTCGATTCTTTTATTATGTGCATCTGGTTCTATTATGATTCAATTGTGTACATGGATTAGTGTAGAGATTGTGTATGTTGATGTGTGCAAGAGAGGATGCATTTACATATTTTATTGTGTGGGAGAATAGAATTGTTGTATCTCTGTTTTTCTGTTCTGGCACTGGATTAGTCGACTTGACTCATCTATTAGTCGACTAATCCATGTATTAGTCAACTTACCCAGCACCCTTAGTCGACTAGGTTTCTTCCCAGGAATGTATTGACTCTCTGTTTTCCCTGCTAGTCGACTGGATCACCTTTATAGTCGACTAGCAGTTGGTGTAGTCGACTTACCCTTTGCCCTAGTCGACTAATAGTTGGACCTGGAGCTGTGTAACTCTCTGTATCTGTCCCAGTCAACTTGGTTTACCTGTGCAGTCGACTTAGCCTTAGTGTAGTCGACTTGGGCTACCCTAGTAGTCGACTAACTCATCCTCCAGTCGACTAATCATCACCCCTAGTCGACTAGTGTCTGTCTGAATATTATGTATAGACATCTGATGGATTGTAGACCTTACCCATGAGTTGTGTGTTGAATATAGATGGATGTACATGATATCGAGAGATGGATATTGGTGGTAATGACTTGATCTAATACAACTTAGATACATGGATATGTTATGGTGCCTAGTATCGAGATATCATGATGGAACTTATATGCATGAATATGTTGTGATATCGAGTGTTGAGATATTATGACTGATCATAATAGAAGAGGGAATTGTGAAGACTTACGGTTTAGCGTAGATTTTTGGAGTGAGAGGATTAGTACTGATATTGATATATGTTGGAATGACAATTATTGAATCAGATTACTAGATGTGTAATGAAACTAGATGATTATGGAACTATTGGAATTTAGAGTTGGTTGTAATGACTTGGATCTATAGTTGAGTATATGAGAACTATCAGATGATGTGTCGTTGATGTTTATTATTAGAAGTTGCTATTCTATATTGCAGTTGTTTGAGGACATATTAGATGTGACCTTACTTTATTAAGGGATTAGAGTTCTTGACGATTGGATGGTACATGAACTATTTCAGAGTTGGACTGTGATTTGGACTGAACTAGAGTTATAGAGAACAGATGATATATTTTCAGTAGAGTACTTTCCAGACTTGTTATTCTTTTATTGGTAATAACTAAGGTGATGATTCATTTGAGTATTGATGATGGACTGGTTATGATGTTAGACATTGGATTACTTGATTCTTGAATCAGTATATGGACTTAGTTGGAGTTTGGACTGATCTGGGATTTATGTTATTTACATTGGATATTGATCAGTATTTAGATGTGACTGATTAGTTGGGTTGTGATTTAGATAAATCTTGAGTTAGAGGTTATCCTGAATCTATATTCCTTATATTGGAGCCTGACTTGTATGAGATGAGATTGACGTTATTGGCATTGGGATTTGCTTAGATGATATGTTGATGATGTTGAGTATCAAGAGTAGATATTCTAAACCATAAGTTATTTGAGGATGATTCTCTTACCTTGATATGATTCAGTATGTGTTGACTTGATATTCTTTTTATTAGTAATGATTCATTCAGATATGGATGTGGACTTGTTATGATATTAGAGACTGGATTACGTCAGTTGATAGAGATTGAGTTATTGTGATAGTGACCTAGTTGATATCAGTGATCTCGTACTCAGAGTTACCATATAGCAGTATCAGTTCATTAGTAGATTTGATTATCTTTTGATGATAACACAGGTGAGAGTTTAGTTGGATATTGGTGCACTGAACTTAACTGGTCATGCCTGGCACCTGACTGATAAACCTAGTATTCAGATTACTGGAAGTTACGGAAATGATTGGTTAACTGTAACACCATATACAGTTTTATTGTTCATCGTATACACGGTTACTGTTACTGTTCACTGTTACTGATATTGTTCACCGTGTATACGATTATGATTGATTATTACTGTACTGATATTGTTACCATCCCGTAGCATCCCAGTAATTGAAATGGCATAAGGTATTGATTGTTACTGATGGCACTACCTAACTGACTGTACACTAGACACCTTTCACGGGACCTTGACATATGACTGTATCACTATTACTTGACATCTAGTACTCCTGTACCCCCCTGTATCCATGTCCATGCACTGTGTGACCTGTTAATAGCACAGTCAAACCGGCGTCCGGCGGTTTGCCGCCTGGTGTCGGGATGACGAGGATGTATCCCACAATCGTACTAGCGTCCGGTGGATCTTGAATGGAACTAAGTGCCACACGGAACAAAGTGCCACACCACACACGTGGTGGGGGCCACCTCTAGAATCCATTCCCCTCAGAGCAAAGTGCCACACGGAGCAAAGTGCCACACCACACACGTGGTGGGGGCCACCTCTTGAATCTGTGGGGGCCACCTCTTGAATCTGTAGGGCTATCTACTGATTGTGCCACCTGGTGTTAGCGTGATATTACATTCTCAGTGCCTATTAGCATCCACACGCACTTGTATGTTGATAACACCTTGAATACTTGTTATTGGGTTCTCTTTCCCTATTCGAACAATGATACCCGCATATCGGAGTTCGAATGAGTTCTACTGGATGTGCGGGCTCCAGGGTGAACTGTCGGATGTTGTGGGACGCCGGTGGGAAAGTGACAAGGATAAAGTAGAACATCACTGATTGTTATTGAATGGCTTGGATGAACACATGTGTTATGCCCTGAATGGTTACCCTGTCTTATGACATATGGCGGTATACATGATTGTAATCCGGACCAGATGATTATAACTAAGACCAGATTTATGACCAGACTTGGATGCCAGCCTAGTGACATGTGATAGATTACACGCCTTGACATTGATTGCATATTTACAGTTGTGCCAGTTGTCTTCTACATGTATTCACGTTGTTATCATATGTGCTACTATTCAGTTATTTATTTTGTTTTTAGTCTGCAGTTGTTCTTACTATTATCTATGCACATTGATTCTTCTGCACGAGCTTTTTCCCCTTTACACACACACACTCATCATGGTCGCGTTCTGACGACCCTGGGTTTGCACGTCCAGCTATTGGACGATTGTTCCTTTGTGCAGGTGTTTGATGAGGCTGTACGTCTTGCGAGGAACTGGACGCTTTTTCTTCTGTTCTGGTATCCTCACCTCTTTTATATTCCTGTCGTTTCTTGATTTTACCTTTATCGCTTCAGCTGTCATTTTTCTTGCCATCATTTATGCTGCTATCATTGTGGTTGTCATTATATGTATTATTGCAGTGATCATTTAATATTATGCTTCTGATTTATAGCTTGTTCAGGTTATTTAAAGCTTAGCGTGTATACGTGGGGTATTTTCCTCGCGTATATACGTCGCCGACTCTCGTCGCGACTCTGTTTCCGCGTATTTTGGGAAGCGGGGCGTGACAATAATTTTGTTCAATATAATAAAAATACACTTTGCATATACGCCCTTGCAAATTTGAATATTTAATATTGTTTTTATATTAATGACCCTTGCTATAGATAATACTTTAATATCAATAGTATATTTTTGAAATATGAATTCTCTAATGTATCAAAATATCAATATTTTAACAAATAATATGTTAAGAATAAATATGATAGCGGATATACAAGTTTGCAAGTTCTAATTAAAAT
>JAVJIF010029376.1:0-87123 GCA_038442645.1 Agave tequilana | reverse complement strand
TCGGTCGACTGGCCAACGATCAGATTTTCTGACCGTTGGGGCTATGGTCGACCGGCTGGTCGACCGCCCCAATGCAATTTGCCTATCATTCGACCGAGGCCAGAAATCAGAAAGTGAACTCTATGGTCGGTCGATCGCCACAATCGACCGAGGCGAGATATAGAGAGCAAGCTCTCTGGATCGGTCGACCAGCCCTAGGCCAAGGCAGGCTGTGCACATCGGTTGACCGCCTGGTCGACCGATCTCTGGTCCGGTCGACCGTTCGTCGACCGCCAGTGGGCTCAGGTTAGGGTTTTAGGGGTTTGAAAACTTAGTCTTTTAAATACCCATAAAATCCCATAAAATCACATAAAAATCTACAAAAATAAGTTCTTATAAATATTTGAAGAACAAATATGTGCGACTAAAATTCAACACATATTTCAAACAATTTGAACTATTTTTGTGATATGAAAATTTAACTTTAAACCAAAAACGTTATTTCTAAAACTTGAATTTTGAAATGAAAATTTGTTCTCCAAAATTGTATAAATACAAAAAAAAATGATATAGAAACACATTTGAAGCTTATTTGTGTATGGATAGAATCCATACACATATAAAGATATATCTATATTTTTGACATTACATCCAAAACTAAGTTTTGTTAAATGCAAAACTTAAAATCATGAATTAGAATCATCAAATTAAGTTTTTAGTTAATATGAAAACATAGATGTATATGGATGAAATTCAATATATATTAAACCATGTAAAACTTCTTTTGATTTTATCTATTCATAAAAACAAAGATATGTTCTAGAAAATCTAAAATGGTTAAACCGAAACAAATAAACTTTTGAACTTGCGTGTGTGTGAACTTAAGCATATCAAGACTAACTATCTTTACACAAGATCTAAAAACAAAACTAAGCTAAACAAACTGAAATCTTCTCGTAGAACTCCTTTTCCAAGCTGACTCAATTCAAACACGATCCAAATGAGTTTGACTCTAACCGAGTGCTAGATGCTATCATGACGCGCGAGCTCTAAAATCATCATGTGTTAGTTTTTAAAACTTGACTTTGAATCTTTTGTTGAAGCTAATTACCTACTAAGATCTTGATCAATATCTAAAACTTATTTAATACAAGATCATTAGTAAACTAACCTTCATAAGTTAGTTATCATCAAAACTAAAGTGAAAGGCCTCTGGGCCAATATCATGATCCACTTTACTGCAGCCCAGTGCCTTTTTTTGAGATTAGCAAGAATCTACTCAGAACACTAACTGCATGTCCAATGTCGGATGTCATGCCTCGCTTCCCAAAATATACTGTAGCAGGGACGCGATGAGAGTCGACGACGCATACGCAAGAAGAATACCCCACACTTCTATACACTAAGGCTCATTGAACATAATATACACAAAAAAATCAGCTTAAATATGTATAAGAATACCTGCAAAAGGGTTTAGTGATAATGATAGATATGAAAATAAGGATAGATAAAGCAGAGACAAATAATAAAGATACATATGAGTAATAAGAATGGCGACTTTCCTACTAATATTCCGTGAAATATCATGCACTACGATATCTCTAAGCTCCAACCTGAGTAAGCAATCTCAGGGTCATCATAAAGCGACATACTGAGTAGTAAAATGAAGGAAGATATAGTATACTATAATAGTATAACAATCACGATAACATATAATATATGATTTGTTAGCAGTAAAACAATTAAATTATATTAACAATCAGTATACATATTAAATTATTATTTTAGTTTTTATAATATTAATATCAATTAACATGTTTGGATTGTGTTACAAACATAATCACATACAAAAATGAATAAAATAGCATTGAAGTCAATTTGTGTGAGTAACATATGTTTTAATATCTATTGTTTAAACTAATAGTAATAGTAGAATGAATGATATCAGTGATTAATATGTACAGTTACTCAGGAAATAAATAGAAATAAACATGCTATAATGTTCTTGAGTATACAGGAGCAGTGTATCTATAGAGATACATTGAGTGCAGATTATATATGGATAGAACATGTTAGTAAATAAGAAATCATGAAGCTTAACACAGTATAAATAGAAAAGATATTGATAGATTTAAAAGTGCATATTTATCATCATATTTATCATCATATTTCTCTACTTATTCTTTTATAAAGTACTGCTACGAATGTTTTATTATTTAATATCGTGCAGGCCTTGAGTAATTAAAGAATAAATAAATGAGGCTCATTGAAGCCCAAAAGGCCTACAAGCCGCGTGCATAATTTATTTTAGTAATTTAGAAGCTTCTATCTTATCTAACTTAATTTAAACTTGGATTTTAAATTATTAATTTAAAATCTAGGGAAGGAGGAGGAAGGATAAAGTAGCACTCCTAATTGCTATTCAAATCAAAAGGAGAAGAATGATAGAATAAGATGGATCCTTATCCTAATTAAAATAAGAGGTGAACTTCTACTGAACCTAATTGCTTGCACTACAAGATAAAGATAAGGGAAGAAAGGCTTGAAGATAAAGATAAAGACCAACTCCTTTTCAATTTTGTATTTTTGATAACTTGCTTCCCAAGTTATCCCGAATTCTGAAGATCGAGGATCAGAATGCAGAATCCAAGAGGAGGCACCCAGACGGACGAACAAGAGGAGGCCACGCGAGAAAGCGCGTGGCCCGCAGCCGTTTGGATAAATCTGGCAATGTGTTTTCGTTGGCGAGTTGTACTGAGACTCTACTACGTCTTAATCTCCTATAAATACCACTACGAGCAACAGAGAGGGGGATTCGAGAAGCAAAAGTCTAGGTTTTCCTTTAGATCCTCTTTCTTTTCGAATTTTCTTGTACTTTTTGTTTTTTATTTGGAAAAGAAGATAGTGGAAGAAGCAGAAGGGCTTTGTAATTGGCCGGTGACATCCAATAAAAAGGTTCTTTATTCTTTTTTCTCTTCTTGCTTTGCAATTCAATTTAGTTTTCTACTTTAACTTATTTGTTTTTTTCTTCTTTTAATTTTAATGCAACTTTTCTTATTCAAATAAAATTGAAAATAAAAATAAAAATATGAATAACTAATTAAACTTATAGTTTGCTAATCTCTCAATCAACCCTAGTTTAGTTTTAAAGATGAACTGATTGACATCTATGCTTGTTAGAAACCCTATGATTAAATTGGTATTCTTGAAGATGAATCAATAATTAAGTTTTATTAATTGGGTTGCACTTTTTAATGGTTATTTTTGTTCATATTTAAATACTTTGATAGCATAATTTTAAGTGGACTTTTCTTATACTATGCTTTGAAATTAAGATGAACTATAGTTTAATTTTTATTAGTGCACACTAATTAGGGTTCCAACATTTTTATTCATCTTACTTGATCCTCAATCAATATCCTAAGGTAGATAATTATTCATTCAATATGATGTTCACTCTTTTAGACTAATACTTTAGTTGTGGTAGATGATTAGTAGACTATAATTCTTTTGCTTGATTAAATCTAATTCTCACAATCAATATCTCATTTTTCTAAGCCAGTTTTAGAGAAAATCGTTCCAAAAAGCTTCCATCGCATCCTTTCCTGTGGATCGACCCGTCTAGCTTTTGCTATACGGTTACATTGAAACGAGACTAAGACTTTCTAACTTTAACTCTTTCTTTATTATTTTTTCGTTTCAATTAAAATTTTGGCACCGTTGCCGGGGAGGGAACGGTACGATATTCTCTAAACAAACTAATTATTTTTTTTAACTGCAGCTAAGGACATATAGCTACTCTGTGCCTCTTTCTAGAAGGTAGAGCAATAGAGCCTACTATCTAGCCACGCAAACGTGGCAATCACAGCGTTTTTGTGGCTATAGTAGATCATTACTAATTGATCTTTTGCAGGTTGTTGCAAATTGCAAAGTTCTATTTACTGCTTTGATAATTTTTCTCTATGATCACCCTGCATACTGCTAATTAATTAACAGTACCTATTAGTTGACTAATTAAAAAAATTTAGACTCCTAAATTTCCTTAATTCCTGTTGAAGAGTGTTGGCGACAAGGTACGTTCACATTGCATATAAACTAGGAAGCACCGCTGGCTGATTTACTGCTTTTGAGTGAATACTTATCTATTGCTTTACACGTGCACTAAATCTTTTTAAGGGCAAAACCCATAAACAAGATAAGGTGGGGACGTTAGTACCCTTCCTTGGCCCACAAATCATCTCCGTTGCACTCACAACCCTAACCCTAAAATAAAAATTGACTAGATATTGGCCTTAGGTTAACTCAGACTCATTAGGAGATTGGCTGAAGAAAAAAGTTATTCAAAATTAACTCTCACCAAATCGGTGTCTAGGAAGGGATTAAAGGCCGAAAGCTCGAACATTGGTGGTTACTTAATTAAGGAACGTCTTTGATGGATAACCTCCTACCAACCTTGCCACCTACCTGGCTGATTAACTTGTAGTTAAGGTCAGCAATATACCTCCTAAAAACAGTTTAAAGTTAGGAGTCGTCTAGGTCCAGGCTTACCCTAGATTAGGATTTTTGATTTTTGATTATTTTTTTCTCTTTCTTGATTGATTGGGTGAACTTGTTTGTTAACTGTGCATGTCAGCTTGGTCGAGAGACCCAGTCACATCTAGACTAACTAGGAACAATTCACCACCCAAACAAAAACCTGATTCACACATGGCATAACCACCATCACTGCAAGATAGGTTCTATCCTATTAGGACCTCTCTTCCATCTTGCATTCAGCTACTCGATGTAGGAGACGACCAATTTGAGCTAAAACCACAATACATCAACATTCTTTCAAAATTTCATGGATTTGAATCTGAGGATGCATACTTTTTCATAAGAGAATTTAAAGAAGTATATCTAATGATGAAAATATCCAGCCTAGGAGTAGATGCCATTAACTTACGTTTTATCCCATTCTCTTGAAAGACTTGGCAAAGAAATGGCTCTACAGTCTAGAAGTCGGTTCCATATCATCATGGGATAATTTCGTCAAAACCTTCTTAAAGAATTTTTATCCCATTCACAAGACTACGCAAATTATGAAAACATCTTGTAGTTTAAGCAAACAGCCAATGAACCTTTTTGAAAGTACTTCGAACGTTTTAAGGACCTCCTTGCCCAATGCCCTCACCATGGGATAGAGAAATGGCGACTTTGTCAAGATCTTCATGATGGATTAGAATATCAAACAAAAACCCTATTATAATCCATATGCCAAGGAGGATTTTTGAAAAAGAACGAAGACGAAGGATGGTTATTATATGAAGATTTGGCTGATAAGACCATCCAATGGGAATCAACTTCAGAAAAATTTAGGACTAATGACCCTAACTCTTCTAAAGGAGGCGTCCATTCCCTTGAGGCAACATAGTTACCGAAGCTAAACTAGCTGCTGTGATGCGAAGATTAGAAACTCTTGAAACTAAAGAACCAGTCTCAGTGAACCAAATCAGCGCAACACCTTCGGTGAGTTGTACTTATTGTCAAGCTATGAACCATGTGTTCGAGGAATGTCCCGTCTTTTTAGTTCATCAAACGTTGCCTGAATATATGAATGCAGCCTTCACAAGGCCCGCTAACAATCCATATTCATCCACCTATAATCCCGATTGGAGAAATCACCCAAATTTCTCATGGGGCCCAAACAACAATGATCAAATAAGGCCCAAATTCTCCAACAATTTTCAACAATCTCTTTATCAACAAACTTTTTTCAAACAAAGTCCTCCACCCTCTTTCCAAAATTCACATATGGAAATAAGCCTCTTCAATATGGAAAGAAAGGTAGAGACTCTAGTTAAAAGCCACGACACACTATCTCGAGTCTTGACAAGGATAGAGATGCAACTGAGTCAACAAGAAAGACAAAAGGGAACTCTACCAAGTCAACCATTGCCAAACCCTAGGAATCCTAGAAATGCCAATGAGGCCCAAGACCCAAATCAGTGTAATTTGGTTCATATGTTAAGGTCAGGGAAACAAGTTGATAATCAAGTATCCATGCCACCCGACCCAGCTCAATTGTCCACTCCATCTAATTCCACTCCATCTCCACAAAAGTCTAAAGAAACTTGTAACACCCCGCTCCCGGAATACGTACTTAGTTGCGTATTCAAATTTTTTGATCGTATTTTTCGATTTACTTCCTGTATTTGTTTTGTATTATGAGTTGTTTATATGATCGTTTTGCCTTGGATCTGGATTCGTGAACTCGGAGTCAGCCTTAATCTGAACCGGGAACCCGATCCTAGTGAATTGCTCGATTTTGTCTATTCGCTATTCCGATTTGACCGATTTTAGTTTTAAACATCATTCCCAATATTTTAGATTTTCTATGATTTTCTGGAATTTTCTTGAATTAAGTTGTAAATCTTCAAAACCGGTGTCGACCAGTGCCGCTGACCGATTCCCGGATTTTTAATTTACAAACGGATTGGAATTACTAGAAGTGTCTTTTTATATTATTTCTTAAAATCACATTTCCTATCTAATACTTTTTTGAGGATTTTATGAATTATGAAAATTCCACCGGATTAGGTGTCGGCCAGTATCGCTGGCTGATTCCAGGATTTTTAGTTTACAATCGGAATTGAATTTCTGAATTCCGCTTTAACTTTACTTCTTAAAATCATATTTTATTATTTAATACATTTTTTGAGATTTTTCAGATTTTATCAAAATCCGGCCGACCCGGTGTAGACCGGTGTTAACGTTTGACTTCGGGATTTTTATCTTGAAATGAGATTGAATTTCTGAAAACCAATTTCACTAAAAATCTTTATATAATATTTATTATTTTTGAGAATTTTTGGAAAGCTTTCCGAGTTACTTTATTTTTCGGGCTTTTCTTAAGTTTTCGGTGTTTTCCCAGATACCGGAATTTTATTCAGATATTTTACTCTTTTTCCATTTTCTCTCTCCTCGCTAAACGCGAGTTCCACCAACTCGGATTCAGCTTTTAATACAGAGATCCTCTCCTTACTGCATTTAATGCATTTCAGATCAACTCCCATCAAGTCATTATGACTTTCTCTCTCCTCTGTTAAACGCAAAACTCGAGTTTATCCTCCTGGACGCGGATTTTTCTCCGCGTCCAGTTCATTTGGCCTGGACGCAGCTATTCCTTGGTGAGACGCATGTCTTATTTATTTGGTGAGATGGCAATATTATATTATAATCTTTCCCTTTATATATAACCACCCCCACTTTTCCTTCTTCCTCTCTCTTTCACTTTTTCTTTCTTTTTTCTTTTACAGCAAGTGACAGGCCACGAAAATGGCAGCCATGGGCTTGCCTTGGCCAGCCATTTCTCCACCATTTTCCCTCCATTTTCATCACCAACACCACCACCTCATTCTCCTCCATCTCCTCCTTCATTTCAACAACAACAACCACCATAACACCATCTTTCCACCTTCTTCTTCCTCATTTCTCCACCATGAACCCATTTCCACCACCACCTTCTCCACCATCTCCACCACCATATACTCCACCTTGGCCACCAACGACCATACCATCTTCCTCTCCTCGTCGTGCTCTTTCCGACGAGCTATTGCTTCGCTCTCTGAAACTCCTTTTGTAAAACTCTAATTTTTCATTTTCAACTACACTTGCACTCCACCATTGATTTGGGCTTGGAGCTTTGGCCACCTCTTCCGGCCATCTCCGACCATCTCCGACCATCTCCGGCCACCTCCGGCCGTCGCCGGCAAATTGACCGACCCCCCTTCCCTTCTTTTCTTTCCTTTCCTTCTTTCTTTCTTTTTCTTTCTTTCTTTCCTTTCTTTTTCCTTTCCTTTTCCTTTCTTTTCCTTTCCTTCCCTGATTTTCTCCCCAAACCTGCATCCCCCCTCTCTCCCTTTCCTGCGTCTCTCTCTTTCTCTGTTCCTGCGTCTATCTCCCCCTTGTTTTTCTATCTCTCTATTTTCCCTGTTGTGAAATTGCTAACGCGGATCTCACCCCCGCGTCCAAACAATTCCTTAACGCGATCTTCGCTTTCTTGACATTTGTATAACGCGCCCTTCGTGTTTTTGTATCGACGCAACGCGGAACCCATGCCCGCGTCTGTGTCCTTCTCATGTCGACGCAACGCGGAACCCATGCCCGCGTCTGTGTCCTTCTCATGTCAACACGACGCGGAGCCCATGCCCGCGTCTGTGTTCTTCTTGTGTTAACGCGACGCGGAACCCATGTCCGCGTCCGCGTTCTCCTCGTGTCCTGACTTGAACGCGGATCTCGAATCCTGCGGTTGTGGGCATTTATGCAACGCGAACCCCGCGTTTGCGATCCCCGCGTCTCACTCTCAAACCGCGTCCCCCTGTACAATCTCTCTCTCCCTGTACACTCTCTCTTTCCATGGACTTCTCTCTCTAGTTCTCTCTTTCTCTCTCCTCTCTCTCATTCTCTCTCTCCCTCTTGATTTCCTCCTCTCTCTATCACTTTCTCTCTAAAGCCTTGACGCGTTGATTTCCTGGATTACGGAGATCGGGGATTTCACTATAATTTCTGAAGACTTAGGCGAGTGTCCTCGCTCTCGCCTCCATTTGGGTTTCCCCGCTTTGTCGGGTCGACATGTATTTTATTCCATATTTAAATGTATTTTACTGCTTTATACCATGCGTGGCCGACCCTTCGTGGTCGTTGAACTCTGGGTTTCTGCCCACTCTTGGGATGGCTGGTGGCCACTGAGAGTGCGCTTAAACCCCGAGCGTTCTTGGTCCCTCAGCCTTCAGCCTCCGGTCTCTCACTATCTCGAAAGGGAAGTGAATGGGAACGTCAGGTCTCTCAGCCCTTCAGCCTCCGGTCTCTCGCTATCTCGAAAGAGAAGTGAGTTGAGACCGTCAGGTCTCTCAGCTCCGCCTGGTTATCATGATCAGCGTTCAGCGCTTTACCACTAGATTCGTCTAGGCGAGATGCTGCCGGAATTCCTACTCGCACCTTAAGCCGAGTTATCCCGGTAACCTTGCCAGACGCTCCAGTGTTAAATACTGTTTGCTGTCTGTACACTCCAGCTTGCTCAGCTCCGCCTGAATGTGCTCAGCTACTACTTTATCACATGTCATGTATTTACCTGATATGTTAACACTTGACATGCCATGCCATTACTTCATACCTGTCATTTACATGCTACTATTTAACACCTGTTTGTATCACCTGACAACTGATGTGTTATCACCTGACACCAGACATGCGACTACTTGGCAAGACCCCTTGTTATGACATGACTTGCCACTGGATTAATATCAATCTCTTGACATGACTGGTTACCTGTCTAATATCACCATCTTGTCATGCTATCCCTTGACACCCAGCATGATATACTTGACCTGTGATTATCACATTTACGGGAATCCTGCCTTGTTATCCTGTATTATATACAGTAACCTGTACTCCTGAATTCCTGATCATGTCCTGCACCTGCTATTTCCGTAAATTGATAATTACATATTAAATTATAATAAGACAACTTGCACCTGGTTTGGGGAAACTGATGGGCCCTGATTAATTATGTTTATGGTGGTCTTATCGAGCCGCGCGTGGCCACATTCTTGAGGGATTACCTGGCGGCCACCAGGGATTCCGTGGGGTGTGCTGGCACCCCTACTCCTGTCTATTCTTGCCGGGTATGCACACGCCCTTGGACTATTTCTATGGGATCTGCGATACTCTATTCCTGTTCGGGCGAAAATAAGTCCCAGTACCTAGCGGTACGTTGCAGCTCAGCACCGGATACTCCTGGACCGTTGTCCCGGGCATGTACGGGGCCCATCCGAAACATGATTCATCGATCTTTATCAGTTTCCAAATAACTTGCTATATAAGTTGTGAGTGAAAGTATGTGGAATGGGACACATACTGAAGCCTGGAACTTAGACGGCTCCAATTATAATAAGATGCTAATATACAATTTGCTGTGCCGTTTTGTAACTCGGGTTGTATGTGCTTGGATTATGGTGATATGGGATAAAGGTATATAGACGAGGGTTTCCTTGTTTGGATTATTCTTCAGGTACTAATCTCATGGGGCTGTGACCTAAGCTTGTACAATCGTTTTGCTTGTAATCGGTTTTATTCGGTTTTATCGGTTTTTATCTGTGTTCTGTTAGTGTAGGGGATATCTGATATTGCCCTATCTACTTTACTTCTCATCTCTTTACCTTCTCTTATCTTATCATACCATGAGTAGTTCCTGCTTGATATCGCTTGTTTATATCTACTTGCTCCTGCATGCTTACCTATGCTCGCCACTTGGCATTCGTATCACCACTCGCCTGGGGAGTTCTATTTGACTCCCCTGGATTCTCATGTCCAGGTCTCGGAGATTGGAGCATGTCAGAGCTTGGAACTTGTAGAGTCCCGGTTGCTGATCAGAGTGGCGCAGCGGAAGCGTGGATCTCCAACAGACCGTCCAGAGCTCCATCCTTCCAGGCCCCCTTGTGTGCCTCTCGAGTTTTCCTTTTGTAAACTCGTGAGTGCCTTTGATACTATTCATACATGTACATCTCTTTGTATTCTTGCATTTGCGCCTATCAGTGATGTAATATTCTTGTAATATTTATCACCTCTGGTGATAACTTTGTAATTGTACTCATATGTTGGAATGTATAATGCACCACGTGCTTCCGTACTCTGATTCTTGCCTGTACTGATGCTTAGCGTATATACGGGAGGGTATTTCTGACCTGCGTATATACGTTGCAGTAACGTCTCCGTACCCGCCGGATCGGGGCGTTACAAAACTGAAGTTGATAAGTCAACAAATCAAGTTCACCAACCTATAGCCCCATTTCCAAATAGGCTTAGGAGTAATAATAATGCACATATGGAGAAACTGATCGAGGTATTTAATCAAGTTGGCTTAATATACCACTTCTTGATGCAATCCAACAGGTCCCCAATTATGCCAAATTTCTAAGGACATGTGCACCAAGAAAAGAAAGACAAATGTGCCTATGAAGATTTGTCCAGCCACTAACATTAGTGAGCTATTGTCCAACTAGATCCCAGTCAAGTACAAAGACCCTAGTTGCCCCACCATATCTTGCACAACAAGTCAAGCTGAAATTAGTAGAGCACTCCTAGATTTAAGAGTAAGCATTAATTTGCTTCCCTTCTCCGTATATCAACAACATGGATTAGGCGAACTCAGCCCGACTCAAGTTACGATCCAATTAGATGATCGATCAATTAAAGTTCCAAAGGGAGAGATCAACGATGTCCTTATACGTGTAGGATAATTCATTTACCCAGTAGATTTTATTGTTTTAGAAATACAACCTGTGTCTAATCCTAAGTCCCAGACTCCCGTCATCTTAGGACGTCCATTCCTAGCAACGGCTACGCAATTATAAATTGTAGAAACGATATGAGATTTACTTTTAGAGACATAACCAAGAAAGTCAATGTTTTCAACTTAGGTAAGCACCCCTACGACATAAACAACCAACCTTTTGAGGTTAACTTCATTGAAAATATGACTAGTGAGCATAAAGAGGAGATCACACTAGAATCAAAGGATGATGAAGAGTTAGAATCTAGTGATCTCAACCTTGACGAGATTGAGTGGGCAGCAAGTCCAAGTTCTATAGAGATAGAGAATTTAAGCTTAACACCTCCATCCATCGAGCCACCTCCTTCCTTGGAGTTAAAGACCTTGCCTAAGCATCTTAAGTATGCCTACCTTGGTGAACAAGAGACGCTACCAGTCATAGTTGCATCCAACTTGAGTAATAAGCAAGAGGAAGACCTATTGGCAACCCTTAGGAGACATAGGGAAGCCATTAGTTAGACTATGACCGATATCAAGGGACTAAGCCCTAAAATAGTCCAGCATAGAATCCATCTAAATGAAGGGGTTAAATCGAAGAGGGACTCACATCGTAGGCTAAACCCGCTCATGTAAGAGGTTGTATAAGCCGAAATAGTGAAATTGTTGGTTAATGTGATCATTTATCCCATTTTCGATAGCGAATGGGCCAGCCCAGTGTACATGGTCCCTAAAAAGTCTAGTTTTACTGTGGTGAAAAATGACACGCAAGAGTTAGTGCAAATACGACTACCTACCAAGGTTCGAGTTTGCATAGACTATCACAAGTTGAACGCCGCTACTAGAAAAGATCATTTTCCCTCCCATTTATCGACCAAATGCTAAAACGATTAGCGGACCATGAGTATTACTGTTTCTTGGACGGTTACTCAGGGCATAACCAAATCCTAATAGCCCTAGAGGACCAAGAAAAGACAACGTTCACATGTTCATTTGGGACGTTTGCTTATCGCTGAATGCCTTTTGGCTTATGCAATGCCCTCGCGACATTCCAACGTTGCATGTTGAGCCTTTTTTCTGACATGGTCGAGCGCTTCTTGGAGATCTTCATGGAAGACTTCTCCATCTATGGAGACTCGTTTGACCAATGTCTACATCACTTAGAACTAGTGCTAAAAAGGTGCACCGAAAAGAACTTGACCCTAAATTGGGAAAAGTGCCACTTTATGGTGCAACATGGGATTATCCTAGTCATGAGATATCTAGGAAAGGGATCAAAGTGGATAAGGCTAAGGTGGAGATCATAGCCAAACTCCCAATTCCACGATGCGTGAAAGATATTCGTTCTTTTTTAGGACACGCGGGGTTTACCGTAGGTTCATTAGGGATTTTAGCAAAACTGTTAGACCCCTTATAAACCTTTTAGCCAAAGACGTGCCCTTCATCTTTGATGACAAGTCTCGTAGCGCATGGGAGAAGCTAAAATTGGAACTTATCTTTGCAACTATCATCTCACCTCCAGACTGGTCCAAACCCTTTGAGATTATATGTAATGCTTCCCATTTTGCTATAAGCGTTATCTTAGGACAACACAAAGATAACAAGTAGCACGTGATTATTATTCAAGTAGGACATTAAACTAACCTAAGTAATTATACTACTACTGAGAAGGAATTCTTAGCTGTAGTGTTTGCTTTGGAGAAATTTCGCCTATACCTACTTGGGACCAAGACCACTATCTTCACCGACCATTCAGCGATTCGATACCTTATGCTCAAGAAGGACGCGAAGGCCCAACTCATCCGGTGGATCCTCCTCCTTCAAGAGTTTGATCTCGAAATTGACAAAAAAAGAGTGTCAAAATGTCGTCGCCGACCATCTCTCTCGTGTGACAATGCACCTTCCAACGAACTGCCCATCAATTATAACTTCCCCAACAAACAACTTTTAGCCATCTCTACGAAACTATAGTTTGCCGACATAGTTAATTACTTAGTCACAAACCAAACCCCATCTAGTTGGTGAAAACAGGATAGATACCAGTTCTTATCTCAAGTCCAATATTTCATGTGGAAGGACCCTTACCTCTTTAAATATTGTAGCGACCAAATAGTTAGGAGATATGTTCCCAACGAGGAAACTTGAAGTGTTCTAGCCTTTTGTCCCGAATTTGCTTGTGGTGGACACTTTGGTCCCCGCAAAATAGCCAAAAGGTACTACAGAGTGGCTTCTATTAACCCACTTTGTTTAAAGACGCGTTTGACTTTTGTGAAACTTGCACAAGATGCCAAATGATAAGAAGGATTTCTAAACGTAATATGATGCCCCTAACCCAATTCTACAAGTAAAACTCTTTGATGTTTGGGGCACTGATTTTATGGGACCCCTTCCTAATTCATTGGGAACCAATACATCTTGTGGTTGTAGATTACGTATCCAAATGGGTTGAAGCTATCTCTTTCAAGACAAATGACAATAAAGTTGTCAAGTTCTTGAAAGAAAACATCTTTCACGCTTTGGAACCCCTCGAGTCATAATTAGTGTAATGGTACACATTTTTGTAATAGAACTTTTGAAGCTCTTATGCGAAAATATGCCGTAACACATAAGTTATCCACACCTTACTATCCTCAAACCAGTAGGCAGGTAGAAGTTTCAAATAGGTAAGTTAAGCTTATCTTAGAGAAAACTGCAAATCAAAACAGGAAGGACTGGTCCACCAAATTGGTGGATGCCTTATGGCATAGAGGACCGCCTTTAAAACGATTCTAGGAATCTCCTTATAGGTTAGTCTTTGAAAAGGCTTGCCACCTTTCTGTTGAGTTAGAGCACCGAGCCTTATGGGCAACTAAGCAGCTGAATTTTGATCTAGATAAGGCTGGTGCGCTTTGAAAATTGCAAATTTCTGAACTTGAGGAGTCAAGGAACTAAGCGTATGAAAATGCGAAGATTATGAAAGATAGGGTTAAGGTTTTCATGACAAGTTTATCATGAGAAAAACTTTTATCCAAGGACAAAAAGTTTTACTCTATAATTTTAGACTTCACCTTTTTCCAGGAAAGTTGAAATCAAGATGGACAAGACCTTTCGTTGTTAAGACTGTGTTTCCACATGGAGCCATAGAGATATACGACTTAAGAATGGTAATGAATTCAAGGTAAATGGTCAACATCTGAAACTATTTTTGGAATCAGTACCGGAAGCAGACACAATGATGGGTCTTTTCAAACCCACTGTATCGGTAACTCTATCTCTCTGCCAGTTCATTTCATGCATTTATACATACATGCATACATTGAGGACAATGCATAAGATAAGTGTGGGGGAGGGTACTAATTCATTCTTTTTAAATATATATATATAAAATAAAAAATATATTAAAAAATAAAAAAATAAAAAATTTATTTTAACATAGATTATTGACTAACTGTAGGTTGCTGTTAACATGACTCACTAACCTTAGGTTATTAACTTAGCAAAAATAAAAAATAAAAGTATAAAAATAAAAAAAAAAAATATATATATATTTGAAAAAGGAAACAATATTTTGACTTATCGTTTGAAAGAAATCCAAGTTAATCTTAAGAATTAGGAAAATCATGATTAGAATTTCTAAAAACTTGGTCAAAATAAAATAAATTGTTGGAGTTTTAGGTATAGGAAAAAATTGAATAAGTAATTAGTCTTGATTGTTACTTTAAAGAGATGTGCATACCTAATACACTTACACATTTAGGATTCTAAGACAAAGACTCTTGTGCCTTATAAAAATTTTCACTAATTAAGGTGGATACATGTATCTCAAGAATCATAAGTATTCACGCCTAAAGGTGATTTTATAAATAAAGTCCTTAATTTTGTGGCGTAGTTCACTCGAGTCCTTAAGTTCGTGGGGTGTTTTCTCACCCGGTGCCCTAAAACTGACCGGTTTGGGAGCCACCGACCTTAGGCTCGCTACATGGGTGAATTAGAAAGCCTAAGAAAACTAAAAAATATTATCTATATATGCACTATTACATTTAATAGTCAATTAGTTAGGTATGACGGCCTCAAGAAGCTTTGATACTTATATAAAAGAAAATTAGACGAGTTATACATATTATTAAAAAATAATAATAAATAATATATATATATATATATAAAGAAAAAATAATAATAAGAGACATGGGAGTCCAAGTTAGTCCAAGTTAAAGAATCTTTAGTAAAAATTCACATTCACAAGAATGATTATGACTTAAGGTAACAAAAGAGACTATATAAAATTCAATTTTAATCCTTATCTAAAATTGATAACAAATTATTGTATAAAGACTAAGTTCAAGAATGAATAAAAATGATAATCTTAAAACTTATAGATTGCTTAATTTCTTCAAATATATTTAAATATTTCTCTCCTTTTTTCAAAATAAAAAAAATAATAATATAAAATTAATCACTAACATTTTCTTCTTTTATGGATTTTGTAGGTGTAATCCACTGAAAAACCTCACGAGACAATACTCGTCCTCTAGGGGTAACCTAGAGATCTAATGGCTTGTTACACGTGCTAAGTGCAACCGTGATTCTTATGAAAGTGAGTTAGGATAGGTTAGTTTTTATTTTCTTTTCCTTTTTTCTTTTTTATTTTACTCGAGGACGAGCAAAAAGATAAGTGTGGGGGTGTGATAGGTAGTCAAAAGTGCATATTTATCATCATATTTATCATCTTATTTCCTACTTATTCTTTTATAAAGTACTGTTACGTAATGTTTTTTGTTTAATGTTGTGCAGGCTTTGAGTAATTAAAGAATAAATAAATGAAGCTCAATTGAAGCCCAAAAAGCCCACAAGCCATATGCATAATTTATTTTAGTAATTTAGAAGCTTCTATCTTATCTAACCTAATCTAAACTTGAATTTTAAATTATTAATTTAAAATCTAGGAGAGAAGGAGGAAGGATAAAGTAAGACTCCTAATTGCTATTCAAATCAAGAGGAAAAGAAGGATAGAATAAGATGGATCCTTATCCTAATTAAAATCAGAGGTGGACTTCTACTTGAACCTAGTTGCTTGCACTACAAGATAATGATAAAGGGAAGAAAGGCTTGAAGATAAAGATAAAGGACCAACTCCTTTTCAAATTTGGATTTTGATAACTTGCTTCCCAAGTTATCCCGAATTCTAAAGATCGAGGATCAGAATGCAGAATCCAGGAGGAGGCGCCCAGACGGACGGACCAGAGGAGGCTAACAAGAAAGCGCGTGGCCATTGGCCACTCTTTTGCCGCGAAAACGTGGGGTTATGGCCATATTTCCGCGGCCGTTTGGATAAATCTGGCAACACGTTTTCGTGGGCGAGTTGTATTGGGACTCTACGTCTTAAATCTCCTATAAATATCCCTGTAGAGCAACATAAAGGGGGATCTGAGAATCAAAGTCTAGGATTTTCTTTAGATCCTCTTTCTTTCCGAATTTTCTTGTATCTTTCATTTTTTTTAATTGGAAAAGAAGATAGTGGAAGAAGCATAAGAGCTTTATAATTTGCCGGTGACATCAATAAAAAGGTTCTTTATTCTTTTTTCTCTTCTTGCTTTGCAGTTCAATTTAGTTTTCTGCTTTAGCTTATTTGTTTTTTTCTTCTTTTAATTTTAATGTAACTTTTCTTATTCAAAATAAAAATAAAAAAATGAATAACAAATTAAACTTATAGTTTGCTAATCTCTCGATCAACCCTAGTTTAGCTTAAAAGATGAATTGATTGACATGTATGCTTGTTAGAAACCCTAGGAGTAAATTGGTATTCTTGAAGATGAATCAATAATTAAATTTAACTAATTTGGGTTGCACTTTTTAAATGGTTATTCATGGTTCATATTTAAATACTTTAATAGTATAATTTTAAGCGGACTTTTCTTATGCTATACATTAAAATTAAGATGAACTATAGTTTAATTTTTATTAGTGCACACTAATTAGGGTTCTAACATTTTTATTCATCTTACTTGATTCTCAATCAATACCCTAAGGTAGATAATTCTTCATTCAATATGATGTTCACTCTTTAGACTAATACTTTGGTTGTGGTAGATGATTAGTAGACTATAATTCTTTGCTTGATTAAATCTAATTCTCACAATCAATATCTCTTTTTTAAGCCAATTTTTGAGAAAATCGTTCCGAAAAGCTTCCATTGCATCCTTCCCTGTGGATTGACCCGTCTAGTCCTTACTACACGGTTACATTGAAACGAGACTAAGACTTTTTAACTTTAACTCTTTCTTTATTATTTTTCCGTTTCAATCAGATATCATGCAAGTGACGAAAAATATACTATAACTATACCATAGTAATAATCTCTACCGCCTGATATTTTAATCATTCCTTTCCAGTGTCCTATACCATTGGAAGTCCATACTGGAGCACGTACCCAGTAGAACTCATCTGAACATGATGTGCAGGTATTATTATCCGAACGAGAGAGTGACCAAATAACAAGCATTTCTGTCATCATCATTGTTTATGTCATTTTATTATGTTAATTGGAAACTCAAAAGTCGAGGAGCTCTGATCGGTTGATGTATCCCTTGCGTACCTGGGATCACGGCCTTAAACAGGCCCTTGACAGTTGAGACCAAGGTTGTCTACTAGGATGGGAATAGAAAACAAAAGGCTCAATGAGTTATATATAGGTGGTAGCCAGCACTACCACATCCCCAGCTGTGAAGAAAATATGGATCCAAGACATTTACTCGATAATACCTAATCAAGCATCCAGTTTTTCCCAACTCCGTGTTATATTTATTATATTTAACCTATACAGTAAATCATGAACAATAACAGCGCTTATAACATATACCAAGATAATAAGACATGAGTAATGTCTATATCATTAAACAAGACAACATGAGGCATGAGATCCAAGTGATGTGAGATTTTAGAGGTGGACCCTATAAATTCTAGAGGTGGCTGCCACAGATTTAAGAGGTGGCCCCCACTACGTGTGTATATGGTATGGTACTTTGCTCCGTGTAGCAGTTAGCTCCATATTGTACTTAGTTCCACACATTATATATTAGTTGCCAACATAATTAGGTAACTAGAGTGTCATGTCAATAACAGTGATACGGAAACAGTAAGGTAACTATATTAAAAAAAATATTTATGTAACAGTATACAAGAATATTCAAGTAACAGTAATCCATGTAATAAGGATACAAGAACAATCAGAATATGTATACAAGTGATTCCATGTAACAGGAATGCAGGAATATTCAAATAACAGGATCTAGGAGAATCGGAGTAATAGCAATACAAGAATAATCAACTAGCAATATTCACAATCATGGAACAAGATACAGAAATGTGCATGCAATATAACAGTAATTCTCAAAATCAGAAACATGTATCCAATATAACAGTGTTTTTTCGAGTGATTCTAGTAACATTATCTAACTAATCTTTATATAATTATTTCATTGGTTCAATTGCTTTATTATAGTAGTCAAGATTTCAGGTCATGTTATCCAAGAATTTTCTTAACAAGAAAACTAATTTATAGTTCACTATACTTTTTTTAAATAAAAGTTTATAATTATTCTATTAGATTATAGATAAGTCATTATACGATATCTATTTATTTATATTCAAATAATATTTACATCAACATGATTTTTCTAAACATAAATTTTATATCAGGAAAAAAACAAACACTTATACCATACTAATAATATGATTTGTAACATGATACTCATGATTAATAAAAAGGCACCCATTCTTGTCTTGATACGAGTATGTTATTATTTACATAATTTTATTAGAGAATATTAAATCAAAATATAATTTATTTAAACATGATGAAATATAATTTATTTAAAAGTAAAACACTCACAATAGTTGTCACAGACATGTAGCTCTCGCCTTCACGAATGCAACGACTCAAGAATCTTGCCAATTGGAGTCTGGATGGCCGAGTTATCGCCTTAAAACCAAAAATCAATATAAATGAGTTAGTTTGTAATTAATAAGGTTTAAAATATGAATATCTCATCAGGAGTTTATATATAATTTTATCTTTCTTAGGGGAAATGGGTCAGATACCTGTCGGGTCTCCATATTGGGTTTAAACCCTATTGGCTTAATCCACAACTGAATTGGGTTCAGGTTGGATTCAAAATGGGTTTGGGTTAGCATGGGGATCCAATAAGAAAGAAAAGGGATGAAGGGGGAGAGAGACACCAAGAGCAGCAGGGGCGGTGGCGCGGCTGGGCGGTGGCCCAGGTCAGGCAGCGCTACCGACGTGGGTGTGAGAGAGAGAAGAGACGAGGGAGAGAGAAAGCGCGAAAAGTGAGAAAAAGAAAGAGAGGAAGAAGAGGAGGAGGAAAAAGAAGGTGGTGGCGGTGGTTTGTGGCAGCGAGTCTGGGTGGGGATGGGCGGTAGGTAGAGAGGAGGAGGAGGAGAAGGAGGAGAAAAGAAAGAGAAAGAGAGGAAGTGAGAAGTAAGGAAAAAAGAGAGCGGGGGAAAGACGCATGGTGGCTGGGCCAGGCCGGACCGATGGCGGCGGTGGCGGTGGCCGGCCTATCGGTCGGTGGTGGCGTGATCCTTTGGGAAATAGAGAAGGAGAGGATGAGTGAATGAGGATAAGAGTAAGATAGGGATAGAGAGAGAGAAAGAGACGGTGAGAAAGAGAGTTATATGGTAGACATGATTTATGTAAGAGAAAGGCGGTGGAAATGAAGTCGATGGAGGGGAGAAAAGTGGAGAAGAGAGGAGAAGAAACCAGACAGAAGAGAGAAATGGAGAAAGAAAAGAAAAAGAGAGAAGAAAAGAAAAGAAGCTTAGAGAAAAAGAAAAGAAAAAGAAATTTAGAAATTATATAAATTATATTTAAAACTATATAAATTATATTTATTTTCTTTAAAAATATATATAAATTATAATTATTTATTTTAAAATTATATTTTCTCAAAAATTGGTCTTAATGCATAAATATATTATTAAATTTATTTATCAGTATTATAATTCATATAAAATATATATTATTAATATGCACATATTTATATTTTATTATTTTAAAATTTTTGTTTTGTTTATAAAAATATCCGGTCAAGTATAATAAAATAATAATTGACTTTATAGAAATATTTATTTATCAAAAATAATTTTAGCAATATAAATAAATAAAAACAAAATGATTTGTTGATATGATTTCAGATTTGGTTTAGATAGAATTAATGGTATATTTTACATGTTATCAAGTATATATAATTATTTTAATTCATTTAAAAGTTTATCAAAATTATAATTAACTTTTTAGATAAAATACGTATTTAACAAAACTCAATTGTAAATCAAAATAAATTAGATAATTGGTACTATATAGGTATTAGCAGATTAAGGTATTACATCGAGCCTCGTATATACCATGGCGTATATCACACTTTCTATAGCTGAAACATATGGAATTGACTTCATCGCCTCCTTCTCCTTTTCATTTGAGGGACACTAACGAGAACTCAATATTGATTCACGAGAGGAGAACCAACTGGTTTGGCCTAATGCATACTGAATATTTCCATTACATTCTGAATATAGCCCTATTGTGATACCCATAGACGCCTTGTCTTTCTATCATAGAGATCTTCATCCCTAAAATTTTCTTGCCAGTCTCAAGTCCTTCATATCAAAAGATTTACTGAGCTCTTTCTTCAACTTTTCAATTTTTGACTTGTCTCACCCAACAATCAACATATCATCGACATAAATCAACATGATAGTGAAATCATCACTGTCGAACTTATTGACATACACACAATGATTTGAGGCTGACTGAGCATAATCTTGATCTACCATAAAGAATCAAACTTGCGATACCACTAGCGAGGAGCCTGCTTCAGCCCATGCAAACTTTTTTTTTAATTTGCATACTAAATTTTCTTTGCCCTTTTTGATGAATTCCTCTGGCTGCACTAAGTTGATTTCTTCTTCTAAGTTCTTATGTAGAAAAGCAGTTTTCACATCCAACTGCTCTCTAAATCCAAACGGTTGTTTTTCCGAGCACCTCGAATAAATGACATCTTGATGACTGGTGAAAATATCTCCTCAAAATCAACTCCTTTCTTCTGATTGAAGCCCTTCAAAAACTAACTTGCCTTGAATCTTGGCTTTGCACTGGTGCCTTCTTGCTTCAGTCTAAGCACCCATTTATTCTTCAGAGTCCTCTTGCCATTGGGGAGCTCCACCAGATCACATGCATGATTCTGCATTAAAGAATCCATCTTTTACTCCATTGCCTTGTATCAATCCTATTTCTGCTCATTATTATGTAACTCTGATAGCTTTCTGGTGCAATTGAATCTCTGAGAAAGACATATTTCTAAGCATTATATCTCCTCGAAGGCTAATGGTCTCTGCTAGATCTCTATAACATTAGAGTCACTGTTGATGCCACTGGTGGAGGTTACTCCCCACATCATCGTGATCTGTCAGAGCTTTATCTCCAATTTCATTTATCTGCACTTGATCTTTTCCTTTACCACACCAGAGTGAGCACAAGAGAGTCACTACTGACATCACAACCATCATAAAAAGGCTTTTTCTCTTTCTCTCCATTGTCCTTAATATCTTCAAGGGTATGGTCTTTTAGAAAAATCACATCTCTGCTTCAGAATATGATAGGTAGTAAAAAATGCATAATTATCATCACATTTACTATCATATTTTCATATTTATTCATATAATCATGCACTATTACTAATATTTTATTATTTATTGTGTGCAGGCCTTGAGTAATAAAAATAAAGGAATAAAGCCTTAAAAGAAGTCCAAAAGCCCATGTTCAAGCCCAATACAAAAGTTGCAATTATCAAATGTCAAAGTTGCAATTACCAATTGCAAAAGTTGCAAATACTAAAAGAAGAGGGAAAGGATAGACTTCTATTCAACCCTAAAAGCTTGCAGGATGAGGATAAAGGCCAAAGAAGGAGAGTGCAAAGATAACAAATTCGTTGTTAAAAGATATTGGAAGATTTGGATTAGGGTAATTTGCTTCCCAAGTTATCCCGAAATCTCAAAATAAAGAGTCAGGATACAACATTCAGAAGGATAAACTCAGATGGACGGACCAGAGGAGGCCACGCGCGAAAGCGCGTGGCCAGCAGGCAACACTTGGCCGCGGAAACGCGGCCAAAGCTGCGTTTCCGCGGTAATCCTGATGAGTCTGGCGATAAGGTTTTTTCGAGGAGTCGTACCGGGACTCTACTTCTTCCAGCTCCTATAAATACCCCTGCAGAGCAACAGAGAAGGGCGTCCAGCGAAGTACAGAGCCAAATCTAGGGTTTTTCTTTGGCTAACTTGTAGATTATATTTTAGGTTTTATTTTCTTTTTGTAATTTTTATTTTTCCTTTATGTAACGGAGAGGAGAGGATGCTTTCATGGAGGAAGGAGATCATGCTTGTACTGAGGTGACATCGGTGTAAGTCAAACTTTTCCTCCATTGTTAATAGAATCAACTCAAGGTTTGTTTTTCTATTCTTGTTTTATTTTGTTCTTCTATTCTTGTTTTATTTTATTGTTTCTCTCTGATGTCTTGCAAACCATAAGATCTGATCGCTTCGAGACTGCTTAGCCGAAGAAGTGCCCTTGATGGCCTATGATGATGAACAAGCCGTCTCTTGCTAGTGTAGTTTGTCTTTTCTTTTCGTAGTGTAGATCGAGAAGGGGGAAGATCCTATACGCCATGCTTGAATGCCTTCAAAGACAAGGTAAGTCGTTGCAACGGATCAAAGGTAAACAGGGCAGAAGAGGTAGGTATGTGTTTTTAGTTATAGTTTTCTTTCTTTGTAAGTTTAGTTTAGATCACCAACTCCACATCTTTCCAATTTCTTTCACACATCTCATTGTAAATACCATTGTAAATAACAAAATAAATAAAAAAGAGATAACTTACTAAACAAGCTTCCATCGCTAGTCCCTCCCTGTGGATCATGACCCGCATAGCCATTGCTACAGCGGATAGAATTGAGCACCTTGCACATCTTTATTTCTAAATCTAAAATTCTATATTTTGTGTGCAGGTAAAATCTCAATCATCATTTTGGCGCCGTTGCCGGGGAGGGACGGTAAGTTATTCTCAAAAAAATTAAGAAAATAACTAATTCTTTTATTCTTTCTGTTTGCAGGTTCGGAGAACAGGAAAAATAATAGCAGAAAAGGACATATAGCAACTCTGTGCCTCCGCCCTCGAAGGCAGAGCAACAGAGCCTACTACAGAGCCGCGTTTGCGCGGCAATGCCGCATTTCCGCGGCCTGAGTAGTGAACTACTCACTAAGGTTTCTGCAGGTGGCTGCAAATTGCAATATTTGTTTACTGCTTTGTTAACTTTTCTCTGTGATCACCCTGCATACTGCTAATTAATTAACAGTAACCTATTTGTTAAAAAAATAAAAAAATTAGACTCTTGCATATAGGCACGTGTCTATTTAATTTTTTTTTAATTTCTGTTGAAGAGTGCTGGAGACAAGGTACGTTCGCATTGCATATAGACTAGGAAGCACCCTTGGCTGATTTTCTGCTTTGAGTGAATATTTGTCTATTTCTTTACACATGCACTAAATTGACTTAAGGGCTTGTCCTATAAAAAAGATAAGGTGGGGATTTCATCACCCTTCCTTAGCCACAAACAATCTCCTCACTCACTAACCAGCCTAACTAAAAATGAGTAGACGTTGGCCCTAGGGACATCTCAGACTCAATTAGGAGATTATCCTAAGGGGGAACGGTGTTAGAATTTGACTCCTTCCAAATCAGTGTCTAAGAAGGGGATTGAGGGCCGAAAGCCCGAAGATTGGTGGTTATTTAATTAAGGAACGTCTTTGACGGAAAACCTCCCACCAATCTTGCCCTGACCTGGCTGATTAACTTGTGGTCAAAGTCTGCACCCTACCTCCCGTAGACAGTCTAATCAGTTAGGAGTCGTCTAGGTCATAGGTCTGCTCTAACTTAGGTTAGAATTTTTTTATTTTGTTTGCTTATTTGTTTGTTTTCTTTTCTTTGTCTGTGTTTGTGTGATATGGCCTATAACAATAATTTTTTCAATGAGAATCCATATTACACACCAACCTCTTTTTCGAATATTACCAACCCGGCATATCATAACTTTAACCAACCTAGTGTGTCAGATTGGTCTTATCCGAATCATTACATGCCCCAGTTTCAATACTATGAACAAGACTGGAATAATCATCACTACTCCTCACAGAGTCAATGGGGATTCAACGCCCCTGAGCCATATTGTCAACTACCTGTTCAACCATTATCTTCATATACTTCTTTTCCCATATCACCAATGTTTCAATCCTCAAATGATCCATTCGATGGGTTAGAAGAAAAAATGGATCGGTTGCAAGATATAATGAATGATCAAATTTTTAAACTTTCAAACATTCTTGAGCTCACCAACCAAGTTGATAGGAACCAAGAATCATTCTGTCTAGAAGACCTTGATAAAAATTCAATTTCATCACATCAATATGAACTTGATCAATCCCAATCCTTGGACAAATTGGCTAGTTTTAATTTCAATGAGATTGAATTAGATTGTGAATGTGAACCCGATCCCCAACTTTGCGATTCAGTTTCCATCTTCGAATCTATGTTGACTCCGGTATTCTTACCCAATTTGGACCAATTTTCTGAGCCAACATTTATTCCCGTACCCATAGATCATGAAATTGAATCACCCATTTTTGATGATCATCATATTGAACTTGACCAATTTCATACTTTTTAAAGTCCCATTGACAAATTGGCAAGTTCTCATTTTTATGAGATTGAACCCAATGAGATATGTGACCTTGATTCTCAAATTTGTTGTGAACGAGTTTAAATTCCAGAATCAATATTGACTCCTGTTCTGTTACCCGATTTAGGTAATATTTTAGAGTCAGTTTTGATTCCCACACCTGTCATTCTTGAACTTGAATCACCAATAGTAAGTCACATTCCATTGTGGGAAAATGATTGTGGACTTGAGTTTCAACTTCTTGACTTGGACCCACTTCTTGAACCAAGCTCAACTCCTGAACCTTTACTTGACTTAAGTCACCTTCCTGAGTCGGTACTAGTTCCTGAACCTATCATTCGTGAGTCCAAGTCAACCATTCTACCAAGTCACATTCTTTTGTTGGACATAGGTATAGACCATGACTCTGTGATGATTTTCCAGGACTGGTCATGTAAAGGAAGTAAGTTTCACGAGAGGATCTTTCATGATCCTATTCATACTGGGGATTGTAAACATGTAAATAGAAAAGAGGTCAATAAAGGTAGGTCCCGTGAACTACCACATTATCTTGATTGGGTAGCAATGCTTGGCCCAATCTGACCACCACCGGAACCACCATCTTGAGGTAACATCTGCCTTCCCTTTCTTCTTTTTCATCCATACATGCATTCATTCATATATTGAGGATAATGCATGAAATAAGTGTGGGGGAGGCTTTACTAACATACTAACATAGTTAGATACTGACTAATAAAAAAATTTGAAAAAAAAAGGGGACAATATTTTGACTTATCTTTTGAAAGAAATCTAAGTTAGTCTTAAGAATTAGGAAGATCATGATTAGGATTTCTAAAAACTTGGTCAAAATAAATAAATTGTTGAATTTTTAGGTATAGGAGGAAAAATTGAATAAGTAATTAGTCTTGAATTTTTACCTTAATGAAATGTGCATACCTAATACATTTACATATCTAGGATTCTAAGACAAAAACTCTTGTGCCCTATATATAAAAAAATATTATTATAGGGAAATTCACTGATTAAGCTGGATACATGTGCCTCAAGAAGCATAAGTATTCACACATAAATGTGATTTTATAAATAAAGTCCTTAGTTTTGTGGCCTAGTTCACTCGAATCCTTAAGTCCGTGGGGTGTTTTCTCACCCGGTGCCCTAAAACCAACCGGTTTGGGAGCCACCGACTTTAAGCTCGCTACATGGGTGGATTAGAAAGCCTAAGAAAACTAAGAAAAATAATTTATATATGTATTAACACATCTAATAGTCAATTAGTTAGGTATGAGGGCCTCAAGAAGCCTTCATTCTTACACGAAAGAAAATTAGATGAGTTATACATATTTAAAAAAAAGAAAATAATAATAATAATAATAATAAAGAGGCATGAGAGTCCAAGTTAAGGAATTCCTAGTAAAGATTCCAAGGATGCATATAACTTTTGGTAACGAAAAAGACTATACAAAAATTCAATTTGATCCTTACCTAAAATGGATAATAATTTACTATATAAAGACTAAGTTTAAGAATGAATAAAAATGAGGATCCTAAAAACTTATAGATTACTTAGTCTCTTCAAACTATTTCAAATATTTTCCTTTTTATGGATTTTGTGGGTGTAATCCGCTGAAAACCCTCACGAGACAACACTCGTCCTCTAGGGTAACCTCGAGGTTTAACGGCTTGTTGCACGTGCTAAGTGCAATCGTGATTCCTACGAAAGTGTGTTAGGATAGATTAATTTTTCTTTTCTTTTAATTTTTACTCGAGGACGAGCAAAAAGATAAGTGTGGGGGTTTGATAGGTAGTAAAAAGTGCATATTTATCAATACATTAACTATCACAATTTCATATTTATTTCTATAATTATGTGCACTTACTAATATTTTATTATTTATTGTGTGCAGGCCTTGAGTAATTAATTAAATAAAGAATAAAGCCTTAAAAGAAGCCCAAAAGCCCATGTTCAAGCCCAATGCAAAAGTTGCAATTATCAAATGTCAAAGTTGCAATTACCAATTGCAAAAGTTGCAAATACTAAAAGAAGAGGGAAGGATAGACTTCTATTCAACCCTAAATGCTTGCAGGATGAGGATAAAAGCCAAAGAAGGAGAGTGCAAAGATAACAAATTCGTTGTTAAAAGATATTGGAAGATTTGGATTTAGGGTAACTTGCTTCCCAAGTTATCCTGAAATCTCAAAATAAAGAGTCAGGATACAACTTCCAGAAGGATAAACCCAGAAGGAGGACCAGAGGAGGCCACGCGCGAAAGCGCGTGGCCAGCAGGCACTACTTGGCCGCGGAAACGCGGCCAAAGCCGCATTTCCGCGGCAATCCTGATGAGTCTAGCGATAAGGTTTTTTCGGAGAGTCGTACCGGGACTCTACTTCTTCTAGCTCCTATAAATATCCCTACAGAGTAATAGAGAAGGGCATCCAGTGAAGTACAGAGCCAAATCTAGGGTTTTTCTTAGGCTAACTTGTAGATTGTAGTTTAGGTTTTATTTTCTTTTTGTAATTTTTATTTTTCCTTTATGTAACTGAGAGGAGAGGATGCTTTCATGGAGGAAGGAGATCATGCTTGTACTGAGGTGACATTGGTGTAAGTCAAACTTTTCCTCCATTGTTAATAGAATCAATTCAAGGTTTGTTTTTGTTCTTCTATTCTTGTTTTATTTTATTGTTTCTCTCTGATGTCTTGCAAACCATGAGATCTGATCGCTTCAAGACTGCTTAGCCGAAGAAGTGCCCTTGATGGCCTATGGTGATGAACAAGCCGTCTCTTGCTAGTGTAGTTTGTCTTTTCTTTTCGTAGTGTAGATCGAGAAGGGGGAAGATCCTATACGCCATGCTTGAATGCCTTCAAAGACAAGATAAGTCGTTGCAACGGATCAAAGGTAAACAGAACAGAAGTGGTAGGTATGTGTTTTTAGTTATAGTTTTCTTTCTTTGTAAGTTTAGTTTAGATCACCAACTCCACATCTTTCCAATTTCTTTCACACTTCTCATTGTAAATACCATTGTAAATAACAAAATAAATAAAAAAGAGATAACTTACTAAACAAGCTTCCATCGCTAGTCCCTCCCTGTGGATCACGACCCGCATAGCCATTGCTACAGCGGATAGAATTGAGCACCTTGCACATCTTTATTTCTAAATCTAAAATTCTATATTTTGTGTGCAGGGAAAATCTCAATCAGAATACATTTTTATCCTCTGAATCCCACAATCTGTAACTGAACTGCTTTTGTGACTTTCCAAGATAATGTAAGATCGGGCATTACCATGAAGTTTAGACCTTTTATCTTTCGGTATGTAAGCGAATGATCGACATTCGAAATCTCCACATGCTTGTAACTGACATCCTTTGACATTCACACATGTTTTGGAAAATCCATCTCTAATGCATATGCTAGAGAGAGATTGATGATGTTTGTTGCTTTACGCACTGCCTCACGTAAAAAGATTTTTGACAACTTTGCATGTGAAAACATACTCCGCACCTTCTCGAATATGGTACAGTTCATTCTCTTGCAGATCCATTATGGTGCGGTGTCTTCAGAACTTTCCTTTTATGTTTGATCTCATGCTTTCTATAGTACTCTTTAAATGGACATGTGTATTCGCCCCATTGTTGGAACGAACTACTATGAGTCACAACCCTATCTTTTGCTGTATTATCACATAGAACTTTTGAAAGTAGTTTAACACCTGATCTTTACTCTTGATCATGTACACCTACAACTTTTTGGGGTAATTGTTTATGAAGGTCACAAAATATTAAGCTTCGCTAGATGTTTGTACCTCTATAAGATCGCACATGTCTGTATGAACCAATTCCAACATATGAGTCCTCTTTAATAGTGTAACCTTCTTTGAAAATGAGACTCTGTGTTTTTTATCTACTAAACAATCTGTGTAAAATCAAGCTGGGGGTTCTTCAAATGTAGTAGATGTTTTTCCTTGACAAGAACCTCTAAATATTTCTGACGGATGTGCCCAAGCCACCTGTGCCACAAATCTAAAGAATCATGATCAACTACATTCATCTCATGTCCTATTATCTGCGCCTGCAACTTGTAGACAATACAACATTTACTCCCTCAGGCCATAATCAATGAACCTTCGATCAACTTCAAATTTTCACCACTGAGATTCACATTGTAACCTGCATTATCAAGCTTACATGTTGAAACTGGGTTCAGACAAAGGTCCAGAACATGTCTGATATCCTTGAGCACTAACGACCAACTTGTCTCATTCACAAGATGTACATCTCCAATACCTGCTATCTGCAATACATCTTTGCTTCCTAGCTTCACTATACCAAAATCTCTATTGCAATATGTCATAAACACATCTATCCATTGAGTGGCATAATGAGTTGCTCCTGAATTCATGAACCAATCTGAGTCCTGAAAGATCACATAGATACACGGCTGATTTTCTATAAAGAAAACAATTAGTTCCTCCATGACTATAGTTGTCTCCTAATTGTTTGATTTTTCTTCTCCTTTCTTTTTCTTCGGAGACATCTTTTTCTTTTGTGCCTTACATTGCTTTGCATAATGCCCTTTCTTCTCGCAGTTAAAACACTCATCTTTCCTCAATTATGAGTGGGCCCTGGATTTGCATCTCTGACTTTTCTCCTTGTTCTTCGATCTCCTACAGCAGTAACCAAAGCTTGTTTCTGTGATGTCCCCAAACTCTGTCGCCTGATCTCCTCATTGAGAAGACTGTTGGGCACCATACTCATAGAGACTTTCTCATCAGATACTGAATTACCCAATGACACCACACGTTTTTACCAACTATAAGAAAGTGAACTCAACAGTAGTAATGCTTGCAGTTCGTCATCCAAGGAGACTTTCATAGATGTAAACTGGTTGACAATATTCTTCACCTTATTAAGATGCTCTGCGATCGAATTGCTCTCCTTGTACTTCAGATTCTCTAGCTTTCAGATTAGGAATGCCTTGTTCGTGGCAGTCTTCTACTTGTAGAGACTCTTCAGGGCCTTCTACAGAGAATGTGCTGACTCCTCTGTAGACATATGGTAAAATACCAATTCTACAAGCTATTATCTGATGTATATGACCGCCCTGTGATCTAACTTTTTTCAATCTACCTTAGAAATTTTCTTTGACTTGGCTTGCTTTCCTTCTAGAAGATCCATACAAATCTTTGTAATACAATAGATCCTCCACGTTGAGCTTACAAATTGTCCAATTATTTCTATTGAGAGAAATCATCTTACTCGAGGTATTCTCTATATCCTTAGCCAACTTTGCTCTAGGATTTGGTACCACTAATCGATCACGAATTTCCTGCAAAATTATTAAGCAAATCTACAACATCAATTCGAACCAAGAATAATCACCAAAAGAGATCAAGATTTACGAGGGAACCCTTACTGGAAAACCATAGGGCAAGCAACAATAAATATCTATTATGAAAATAAAATATTACAATATCCAATTACTCTCATTATCTCTCAAATCTCTTATCCAATCTCAAATCCCCTACCCAAAGATTCAAGAGTACAAGAAGATAAAATCAAGGGCACTTTACCGAACTCTCATCGACCAGAAAATTATCCTCTGCAATAGACTCAACCCACCACTACAACAGTGTACTGACTCTCCTCCAAGAAAATCAAATGCTCGAATTCGATCTTTCACGGGTTCTCTAAACCATCACTTTTGGTATCGACTCAGAGAAGAAACTCACACAAAGCTCTCTCCTTTTTTTCTTTTTTCCCTCAGTTTTCTCTCTGACTGTTTGTTGTAATTATTGACTACACCAATGTGGCCCATTTATAGATAATTAAGTCTTCTTCTTATATTGATCATCGTTGTCAGGCCACCAATGAGCTGTGATCGGCCGTGCTCATGTAGCCATGCCCAACGCCCATGCACCACTCCTAAGAGCCATATCCTCTACAATTCTTTCACCGAGTCAACTCACCACCACCACAATGTCAGATTCTCCAATAAACTACAACAATATACAAACTAAAAGGCACCACAATTAATGTCGTTTTTAACAAAATCGATGTCAAAAGTTAAATTTTATGTCTTTTTTAAAAAGTGACGTTAATGGAGGGTTATAACGTCAGTCTCTCAGAAACTGACATTAAAAATGAGGTTTTAACGTCGATTAAAATAAGGGTTTTAATGCTGGTTCCTCTAAGAACCGGCATTAAATCCCTCACCCCACGCAAAAAACCTACCCCCTCTGGCCGCTCTCTCTCTCTCTCTCTCTCTTTCTCTCTTGCGGTCTCTCTCTCTCTCTCTCAAATCTACCCCCGCCCCGATCTCTCTCCTCTGAAGAAACCCCCTCCCTCCACGCGCGTACCGCCATCTCTGGCAAGGCCCCCTCCGACGAACCTCATGGTATCGCTCTTTCTTTTTTTCTTTTGTGAAATGGTCGATTTGTGAAATGGTAAATTTAGAAAAAATTGATTTGATGCTAACAAAATAGTTTAGAAAAAATTGTAAAATTGTTGAAAAATGTTAGAAAGTTTAGGAAATTTTTTGAAATTGTTGATTTGATGCTAAATTAGTGAAATTAGTGAAATTTATGTACGTATGTATTATGTGTGATGTATGCTACATCAGTGAAAAAAATTGGTCCTAAATGTGTGTATAATTAGTGTAATTGATGTGTATATGTGATTTGCGATGTGTGTGTTCATCTGTGTAATGCATATGTGTGTGTTTGTTTGCGTGTTTATGTTAGCCTAAAGGCCCATCACTCTAGTTTTGATGATGATTAACTCATATAGTTATAGTACTAATGATCTTATATTTAATTAGCCTCAGATATGCGATCAAGATCTTAGTAAGTGTTTAGCTTCAATAAAGGATTTAAAGTCAAGTTTTGGAGCAAGCACGTGTTTATTCAAGAGCTTGTGCATCAAGACCACATCAAGTACTCAAGAGGAGTCTAGCTCATTGGATCATGATTTGGACCAAGTCAAGAAGGAGAAGAAGATTTTCAAGTGAAGACCTTTAAGAGAAGACTTGTGTCTATGTTTGTTTTAAATAAGATTTTATTTTTAGATAAAATGTAAAGAATAGATTAGTTGGTGGATTGCTCAAGTATCATATACACTCACACACAAGATTTAGATGTGTTTTCATAAAAGAGATTTCGTTTTGAAAAATACCATTTTGATTTTTGAGCTTCAAAGTAAACATGTTTTTATCCAAACCTTATATAGAGCTTAATGTCAAAAACATAGATATTTCATCATATATGTGTAGTGGATCATATCCATACACACTAAGCTCTAAAAGTGTTTAGAATATCTTGTTTTTGTATTTGGAGAATTTTTGAAAAAATCGGTTTTCAATTTGGAAAAATCATTTTGGAAAAATACAGATTTTGTTTTAAGCCAAAATTTCTAAGTCACAAAAATAGTTGAAAATGTTTGTAACATTTTTGATTTTATTCAAACATGTTTGTGTATCAAAGTATAATACTGAACTTGTTTTTGTGATTTTTAGAGATTTTATTAGATTTTTAGAGATTTTATGTGATTTTATTGAAGTAAAAAGGCCAAGTTTTTAAATCCCCAAAACTGTTTTCTAGCCTTCTGCCAGTTAACCACACGGTCGACCGAGGTAGAGGTCGGTCGATCGGGTGGTCGACCGACGTGCACAGGTTGGGCCGGTCGACCGTCGACCGCCAGAGAGCTTCTGCTCTCTGGAAATGGCCCGGTCGACCACGCGGTCGACCGCTGGGCCATTGCCCAGTTGGCGGTCGACCGGTCGGTCGATCGACCTTCCCAATGGTCAGAAATCCGATCGTTGGCGGTCGACTGGGCGGTCGACCGTCAGCAAACTGAACTACTGAGTTGGCCTCCAACGAGCAGATTTTGGATGCCTATAAAAGAGTCTTCCTTTGGGCTATTTTAGATAAGATTTTTGGAGAGTTTCAAAGCCAATTTTTCCTATCTATTGTAGAGGTTTTCTCCACTTGTTTAAGTGCTAATACTTCCATATCAAAAGGAGAGTTTTCAAGAGTGTTTTGAAAAAGAGTTTTGTTGAGTTTTTCACCACAATCAATCCTAGTTTTTTCTCACACATACTTGAACTATCCATTGCTATATCAATCCTATAGGGATCTTTGTTGTGAGAGGATTTTAGGTGATCAAAGTGTTTAGATCACCAAAGTGTTCATTCTTGTTTTGAGGAGGCGGACTTGCGGGTTCGCACTATTTTGGGTTTTAGTGAGAACTCGGTGTAGAGGTCGGCCTTGGCAAGCTTGCGTGCTTGCGTGTGTTTGTTCTTGCGGGAACAAGAGAGGGACTAGAGAGTTCAAAGGAGTTCTAGTATGAACTCACTTATAGGTGTTGCAGCACTGAGTGATCCGGTGGGATCATTTTATAGTGAAAATCATTCATAGTGTTGAAGGCGGGGACGTAGAGCAAGGGTGCTCGAACCTCGAAACAAATCTCCTGTATTTGCGTTTGCTATCTCTCTATCTCTTACTTGTATTTATATCTTCCATGCTTAAATTTCTTTCATCCTTATATGCTTGATATATTCGTGCTCTATTGATTATATACTTAGGTTTGTTTGCTCACATTGTATTCAACCAAGAGAGCCATAGCGGCACCTTAACTCTTATCTAGAGGAATCTTGAGGAGATAGTCCAGAGTCCTTCACGGGAAATCCGCTACACTCTTGTGTTATACTCGGTGTGTTTAGCTTAAGAATTTTTAGTTTGCATAAATAGGTTTAATTTCGCATTAATTCATCATTAGATTAGCTAGTCACCTATTCACCCCCCCTCTAGGTGATTTCAATTGGTATCAGAGCCTCGTACTCTTGATTTGGGTCTAACAACCTAGAGTTAAAGATCCTCTTTACAGCTAATCGCAATATTTGTACACACACATGGAATTCATGTCACCTCCCACTTTTGACATTCTTAACATCCAAACTTGAAAAGTTAAGATGTTCTTGTACATCAAAGCCCTAGGCATTCATGTTTACTTTGCCACTATTAAAGATTCATATTGTTTAAATAGTAAATATTTAGAGGCTAATGCAAAAGCCATCCATGCTTTACGAAATCACCTAGAGGAGGGGTGAATAGGTGACTAGCTAATCTAATGGTCAACTAATGCGGAATATAAAAACTAATTGTAACACACTTAGTGTAACCAACGAGTGTAGCCGAATTCCCGGTGAAAGGCTCTGGACTAACTCCTCTTGATTCCTCTGAATAAGAGTTGAGGTGCTATATGAAGCTCTCGTGGTTAAACACAAGTGAGGCACACAAACAAACACAACCAAGCATATAAGTATGAATGAGCAATAAGAATGATGCAAGACACAATATAAAAGAGAGAGAGTTAGAGAAAGTGGATCAATCGTAAACACACAGATATGTTTCGAGGTTCGAGCACACAGCTCTACTTCCCCGCCTTTACACAGAAAGATTTCCACTAACTCGTCTACACAGGACTTCCCACACAGGGAACCTCCACTGAGGATTTGGGGCAATACAATAACTGAGAGTACACAACTCCTCTCTCAATTACAACACAACCTCTACACTTAGAGGCTAGGCACAAAGCCAACAATATCAACCTCACAAATGAGGGATAGGCATAAAACCAAACAAACACAATCTACCTCTTCACTAAGAGGGATACCAACACAATCTCCACTATTAACCTATCACTAGAGGGATACCCACAATCACCTCTCACTAGAGGGATATCACAAATCAAGGAGGGTTTACAACTTAGTGGTTTCCACAACCACAAACCAATCTCTTTCTCACTAAACAAAGATCCTATAGATAGGATAGTAGATAAGCTCAAGTGTGAGAAATAAAGAGTTTGGAAAATAAAACACAAAGAAAAATACTTGGGAAAACAAGTTAAACAAGAGTGAAATGAAGATCAAAACCAATATCCCAAATATCCTATTTTTCATTGATCTTTTCAACCCTTTAAAACAAACAAAGATTGATCTTTTGGCACTAAAAACTCTTTTGAAAACTTGTATTACAACACTAGAGAAAATCAGAATTTTGGCTCTTAAAAACTTATTTTAAAACAACTCAAATAGGGGGATATTTATACCCCATTTGAAATCTGCCCGTTGGCAGCAGAAAAGGCCCAGATTGGCCTTCCGGTCGACCGGCCGGTTGACCGACCAACGGTCAAATTTCTGACCGTTGAGCCTGCCGGTCGACCGCCCGGTCGACCGCGCCCAGAACCAGAGAGCAACGGCTCTCTGGCCGGTCGACCGCCCGGTCGACGGGGCCAACCCGAGAGTGGGTTGACTTCAGTCGGTCGACCGCTCGGTCGACCGGCCAAACAAACTGGCCTTTGTGCACGTTTGTGCACATCGGTCGACCGGTCTGGTCGACCGACCACTGGTCCGATCGACCGTCCCGGTCGACCGCCAGGACCTGGCAGGCAAAATTTCAGAACTTGAAAAACTGGTCTTTTTATTATCAAATAAATCCAATAAAATCTCATAAATTCCACAAAAATCAGTTCATGTTATATCTTTGAAATACAAACATGTTTGAGTAAAAATCAAATCATGTTTCAAACATTTTGAACCATTTTTGTGACTTAGAAAATTTGCCTTAAACTAAATTCTGTATTTTCCAAAACTAGGATTTTTAAAATGGAAATCTGATTTTTCAAAACTCATGTAAATACAGAAACATGATATTTAAACAACTTTGAGGCATATAGTATATGGATAGAATCCAATATACATGAAAAGAATTATATCTATGTTTTTGACATTAAATCCAAAAATAAGTTTTGTTTAAATACAAAATCCAAATACATGAATAGGTTATCAAAATAAGTTATTCTAAGAATATGAAGCATACATGTGTATAGATCAAATCTAATATACATTAAATCATATAAACTTGTTTTGATTCTATCTATTCATGAAAACCAAAATCGGTTAAATCAAAAATCGAAAACCAAAACATGAAACTTAAACAAGTGTGTGTGTTGTGAACTTGAGCATATCATACTATCTAATCTTTACAATGGATCTAAACAAACTATACTAAAATAAACCGAGGTCTTCTTGTAGAGCGCCGTCTCCAAGTCGACTCGATTCAAACGTGATCCACCGAGCTTGACTCCAAACGAGTGCTAGATATGAACTTGACGCTCGGGCTCTTGAATCACCATGTGAAAGCTCCAAAACACCTTTGTTGAAGCTAATCACCTACTAATATCTTGGTTAAATATCTGAAACTAAATATCACAAGATTATTAGTAAACTATAATTACATGAGTTAATCATCATCAAAACTAGAGTGAAAGGCCTCTGGGCCAACAATCTCCCCATTTTTGATGATGACAAAACTCATGGAGTTATATATGCATGGATTAAAGTTAAGCTTCAAAGAAGCTCCCCCTTAACTCATGCATAGCAATAAACTCAAAGATATGCAATGAATATTAAATATGAATATGCATAAACATGCATAAAACAATGAACATGCTCTTGATATCAAATTTTTAAAATAAATTACTTTTCCTTCTTTTTAAAATAAACATGTTCTTAAATACTAATTGAAAATATAAACTTAAAATAAACATGTTCCTTAAATAATTACTCTTGAAACCAATAAAAAATTCAATTTGAAAGCTTAATCAATAAGATCTCTTAATACCAATAATAAAATTTTTAATAAAAACTCTTGATACCAATTGAAAGATAATCAATAAAAGCTCTTGATACCAACAATAAAAAATTTAATAAAACTTCTTGATATCAAAAAAATAAAACAACAAACTATGTTCTTGATATTAATATCCATGCTCTTGATACCAATATCAACAAAACATAAAACAACTTTTCTTGATACCAATTGAACCAAATTTTGATACAAACTTACAAATATACATATATACTCAAATACTTCTCCCCTTTTTGTATATAAACAAATAAACATGCATATAAACTCAAATACTTCTCCCCCTTTTTATCAATCATCAACAAAGGGGTCAAAGAAAACAATAAAATAATGTTCTCCCCCTTTTTGTCTGAAACAAAAAATCAACAAGGGGTGAAACCAAAACAAAACATTATGATACCAATTAAAAAAATATATCAATTTAGTACATCATGATACCAATTGAAAATAAACAAATAGGTAAATAAAAAATTTTGAAGAATACCAATTGAAAGTAAATAAAACATTAGAATTCAAACTAAAATTTGATATCAATTGAAAGATGTAAACATATAGGTAATCTTGATACCAATTGTAAAAATTAGTACCAATTGAAAATATTTTACATTTTTGATACCAATTTGAAAAACATAAACCAATCTTTAATATATTGAAAGTGATTTTCATTAGGAGCGTATGATATCAAATTAAAAAAAAAAATCATTTTTCAATCATTTTTCATCATAAAGTGTGGGAGTAGAATACCAAGGGTAAACAAAACCAATTGAAAGGTGAAATATGAATTTTCTCCCCCTTTATGACAAACAAAATGATGCATAAGTTTGTATAAGATACCAATTGAAAAATAATCAATTGAAATATAATAGACATTTAAGAAATCAAGCTTAGCATAACCAAAATTTGTGCTCAAAGTTATAGAGATATAGTAAGCACAAATAAAACATATATATATATATATATATATGTATGAAAAATCGAATACCAATCGGAATTGATACTATTTGAAGTGTAAGTATACATATATAAAAACATATATGAGTATACAAAAAGAATGTCAATAGTGATACCAATTGAATAGATACAATGATATCAATTGAAAAAACAATAAGATCAAGTATATGACTCATACTTCCTACCACCCATTTCATGCACATATTTTAAATAGATTTTCAATAATGAGCATACAAGGCATGGTCGCCCAGCCAACCGCCCTTGGATGGGTAGGGGTTTTCAAAAATAAGTTTGAAAATATAGTATGTTTGAAAACTCTACCATATGAAGAATATGAACTAGTTATATGAAAAATTTGTAAACTAGTAAGAAATCCTTCAAGTAAGGAATAAAACAAAATTATATTCCATAAAATATGAAAATCACTAAACCAATGTCACTCAAAATCTATATAGCACATATAATACTCATGAAAACAAAATCATGAGAAAACATCAAGTAATATGAGTGAACAAGTTTTGTGAAAGACATAGTCATGGAAATAGGCAATCAAGCTCATAAAGAAATTCCTTAAAACATGAAAATAAGAAAATCTAATTTTCATCAAAATAATTAATCTTCAAGGCATATGTATGTTTTGTACAACTAGAGTATACATACATATCCAAACATAATGAGTCCACAAAAGTATATGCATGAAGGTAAGTGGCTCAAGGATGTATAACTATTAGTTTGGACAAAATAGACATAATCATGAAGTTAAACATACACATGAAAAATATGTACAAAATGAGAATACAAGTCAAAATGTATGAATCATCAAAACTAGACTATACTAGTACATCTAATGGGTAAATGAGCATTCAAGCACAAATATATAATAATCTATTTTTGGCTCACTAGTTGTACAAGTATATACCTAAGTTTTAATGAAAACTAGCATTTAGACATGTAATCAAAACATGAAGCATAGAAATCAAAACAAAACTCATATGATCATTATATAAATGAACATGCATTAGATCTATGACATACATAATAGCTAAAACAAATGTGAGAACACAAAATATGGATCCATATAAACATGGGTGTCTCAATTACTAATCATGCATATCACTAATCTAATTATCATGGCATTTAACATACTAATCATGAAACACAAAACATGCTAAACATGAATAATATGAAAGCATGTAAACATAATGAGGAGTAAGAGATTGTTACCAAAATCGATAGGGCACATCTCCATATCTCCAAACTAAGGTGGTCCTTCCACCAAACTCCCTTAAAAGTGATGCATCCAAATAGTCCTCTTTAAGTTTGGAACGTATCCACCTCAAGGCACCATCACTCTCACGTCATGTGAGAGCCCACACCTACATCAAATAAGATAGGAGTGGTTTTTGGTACCCATACTCTTTTGGGTCCATGGGGTTAGCTCCTTTCCTAACCCAAACAAATTTATTTGCTAAATTCGAATCATGCATCTTATCAAAATAAAATTTATCAAGGTGGCCCTTACGTCCACAATGTGTACATGTGTACACATGAGCATACAATGTTTGATGGGTGTGAACGTGAGGAGCATGTGTATGCCATGGTTTGTGTGCATGCATAGGAGGAACTTGCTTCTTTCGAAACATAGATTCCAAATGTGTATGGTTCATGGCACAATGGCTCAAAGTGGAGCCCAAACATTCAACACTATTCTTAAGCATACAAATATCATTTTTAATTATGGAAGAAGAGAAGCATGCAATAGGTGAGCTAGAATGTGAAGCTACACTAGCATGGCAAAAATGTGAATCCATATTATTTTTCAAAGAAATGTTTTTCTTAGAAACCACATCCAATTCCTTTGAAATAGAAATAATTTTCATTTTTAAAGATTCATTTTCTTTTAAAACAAAATCAACTTTTGAAGATGAAGCCTCATTTTTCTTTAAAACATTTTCACAATCATTTTTGGTTTTCAAAATTTTGTTTTCATTTAGGATAAGATCAAGCTTAGATTTCAATGAATCCCTTTCATTAGAAATCTCAACCTTCTCTAACAAAACCAACTCAAGTTTTGAAAACAAATCCTCATTTTCTTTTGTTAGTTCAAAACTCTTCTTTTTCAAAAGATTATATTTTTCTAACAATTTTTCACATATAATAGATAGTTCTTCATTCAAAACATTTAGATCAACATAATCATCACAAGAAGAACTAGCATCATCACCATCTAATTGAGTTTCCGAGTATACCTCAAGGGAGTTATTCCCTTGGACCATGTAGCAATATTGCTCAGATTCTCCACTAGATTCATCCTCCACAATGGTTGGCGTTTGAAGCTTGGAGGAGGTCAATGTGTTCCACACTGCAAAGGCGGAATCACAGTTAGAAACTACGCACAAATATTCTTTGTTAAGCGTGCTTCTAAGTGCCTCAAGGGCTTGTGCATTGGCCTCTATATGCTTGCTATTACCAAGATAGGATTTCTTGGTAGCGGCAAGGAAAACATGCAAGCCTAGGGTTTTTAGGTACATGGACATCCTAGCCTTCCAAACAACAATGTTGGAAGTATCAAACATAGGTGGGGTCATGAAGTCCGTGAGTGTGTGAATAAACAAGTGTGCAAATGCAAATCTAGATTAGCAACCAAGATCACACTCCAAGGTGGATAAACCTAATATCAGGAGGTAGGCTCTGATACCAATTGAAATCACCTAGAAGGGGGGTGAATAAGTGACTAGCTAATCTAATGGTCAACTAATGCGGAATATAAAAACTAATTGCAACACACTTAGTGTAACCAACGAGTGTAGCTGAATTCCCGGTGAAAGGCTCTGGACTAACTCCTCTTGATTTCTCTGAATAAGAGTTGAGGTGATATATGAAGCTCTCGTGGTTAAACACAAGTGAGGCACACAAACAAACACAACCAAGCATATAAGTATTAATGAGCAATAAGAATGATGCAAGGCACAATATAAAAGAGAGAGTTAGAGAAAGTGGATCAATCGCAAACACACGGATATGTTTCGAGGTTCGAGCACACAGCTCTACGTCCCCGCCTTCACACAGAAGGATTTTCACTAACTCGTCCACACAGGACTTCCCACACAGGGAACCTCCACTGAGGATTTGGGGTAATACAATAACTGGGAGTACTCAACTCCTCTCTCTATTATAACTCAACCTCTACACTTAGAGGCTAGGCACAAAGCCAACAATATCAACCTCACAAATGAGGAATAGGCACAAAACCAAACAAATACAATCCACCTCTTCACTAAGTGGGATACCAACACAACCTCCACTATCAACCTCTCACTAGAGGGATACCCACAATCACCTCCCACTAAAGGGATATCACAAATTAAGGAGGGTTTACAACTTGGTGGTTTCCACAACCACAAACCAATCTCTTTCTCACTAAACAAAGATCCTATAGATAGGATAGTAGATAAGCTCAAGTGTGAGAAATAAAGAGTTTGAAAAACAAAACACAAAGAAAAATACTTAGAAAAACAAGCTAAACAAGATTGAAATAAAGATCAAAACCAATATCCCAAATATCCTATTTTTCTTTGATTTTTTCAACCCTTTAAAAACAAACAAAGATTGATCTTTTGGCACTAAAAACTCTTTTGAAAACTTGTATTAAAACACTAGAGAAGATCAGAATTTTGGCTCTTAAAAACCTGTTTTGAAACAACTCAAATGGGGGGATATTTATACCCCATTTGAAATCTGCCCGTTGGCAGTATAAAAGGCCCAGATTGGCCTTCCGGTTGACCGGCCGGTCGACTGGCTAACGGTCAAATTTCTAACTTTGAGCCTGCCGGTCGATCGCCTGGTCGACCGCCCAGAACCAGAGAGCAACGGCTCTCTGGCCGGTCGAACGCCCGGTCGACCGGGCCAACCCGAGAGTGGGTTGACTTCAGTCGGTCAACCGCTCGGTCGACCGGCCAAACAAGCTGGCCTTTGTGCGCGTCTTGTGCACATCGATCGACCGGTCCGGTCGACCGACCACTGGTCCGGTCGACCGTCCCGGTCGACCGCCATGGCCTGGCAGGCAAAATTTCAGAACTTGAAAAACTGGCCTTTTAATTATCAAATAAATCCAATAAAATCTCATAAATTCCAAAAAATCAGTTCATGTTATATCTTTGAAATACAAACATGTTGAGTAAAAATCAAATCATGTTTCAAACATTTTGAACCATTTTTGTGACTTAGAAAATTTACCTTAAACCAAATTCTATATTTTCCAAAACTAGGAATTTTGAAATGGAAATCCGATTTTTCAAAACTCATGTAAATACAAAAACATGATATTTAAACAACTTTGAGGCATATAGTATATGGATAGAATCCAATATACATGAAAAGAATTATATCTATGTTTTTGACATTAAATCCAAAAATAAGTTTTGTTTAAATACAAAATCCAAATACATGAATAGGTTATCAAAATAAGTTATTCTAAGAATATGAAGCATACATGTGTATAGATCAAATCTAATATACATTAAACCATATAAACTTGTTTTGATTCTATCTATTCATGAAAACCAAAATCGGTTAAACCAAAAACCAAAAACCAAAACATGAACTTAAACAAGTGTGTGTGTGTGTTGTGAACTTGAGCATATCACACTATCTAATCTTTACAATGGATCTAAACAAACTATACTAAAACAAGCCGAGGTCTTCTTGTAGAGCGCCGTCTCCAAGTCGACTCGATCCAAACGTGATCCACCGAGCTTGACTCCAAACGAGTGCTAGATATGAACTTGACGCTCGGGCTCTTGAATCACCATCTGAAAGCTCCAAAATACCTTTGTTGAAGCTAATCACCTACTAATATCTTGGTTAAATATCTGAAACTAAATATCACAAGATTATTAGTAAACTATAACTACAAGAGTTAATCATCATCAAAAGTGAAAGGCCTCTGGGCCAACACTTTAAAGAGTACCCTAAATGATGAATATTTATTTAGGGTTGCTAATTTTGATTCGGCTTTCGTAGTATGAAACACTTTAGTCTCTCTTGACGAACAAGAGCAATAATATGCGGGGAGCGACTCGGATGTTGGAAGTGAGGCTTCCAACGTATGCCACATGGTCCAAGGGGATAACCCCCTTGAGGTAAACTCCGAATCCGAGCTTGATAAGGATGTTGACATGCCTTATGAAGAGCTTGCTTCATTTTGTCAACAACTTCTAGAAAAATATGACATGCTTAAAAAGGATAATAAAAAAATGAAAAATAAATTTAATTCCTTATTAAAAGAAAAAGATTCTTTTCAAAATAAATTAGAATGCATTTCAAAAGAAAATAAATTTTTGAAAAATGAGAATATTTCCATGTCTTCTAAATTAAATGATCTTTGTGAAGAAAATACCTCTTTGAAAAATAAGATTATTATGGTGGAAAAATGAAAAGGAAATTGCTTTGGAAGAAAACAACTCCTTGAAAAGAAAGTTGTTTCAAAAGAAAAAGAAACTATTTCTAAACAGAAAAAGGGTATTGATTCTCATTCTCAGCATGCTTTTCATGCAACCATTGATAAAAATGAGATTAAATTTTTGAAAAATAGAATAGATTGTTTGAGCTCAACTTTGAGCAATTGTGCATTTAACCATAACAAATTGAAAACCTTGTTTCAAAAGAAACAAGCTCCACATGTACATGCACATCACCCATGGCACACATATGCACACTTTGCACACCTTGATCACACTCATTCTCATGTGCATTCTAGAGTGTACAAGTGTACACATTGTGGCCACAAAGGCCATTTAGTAAAAGTTTATTATGATAGAGTAAATTCTATTAATTTTGCTACTAAAAATGTTTGGGTTCCGAGTAAGACTAACCCCCGTGGACCCAAAAGAAAATGGGTACCAAAATCCCTACCTTTTGTATTTGATGCAGGTGTGGGCTCTCACATGACGTGAGAGGGTTGGTGCCTTGGTGGTGGATGCACATAGATTAGATGGACAAACATATTGATGCACCGCTATCAAGAAGTTTTGGTGGGAAGACCACCAAGTTTTGGAGACTTAGAGTATAGTTCTTATGCTTTGGTAACTATCTCTAAACTCCTTTTGTTTACATGCTTTGATATATATATATATATATATATATATATATATATATATATATATATATATATATATATATAGGGGTTACTGTACCTCAGCCTGCAGGCTGAGATAGTTTCTCAGCCGGCGGGACGTGGCTGAATATATGCCACACATCGGCCGCAGTGTGTTGGCGCCAAAAAAATCAAAAAAATCCCGCCTAAACAATCGTGAAACAATTGACCAAAATACCTTTTTTAATTCTAAACTGGAATAAAGTCATGAACAAACAAAATTTCAGTTGAATATATCTACAGTTATAAAATTCGTAATTTTAATACATCAAAAAATATAATTAAAAAAATGGATCAATATAATGTAAAATAAGAAGAAGCATTGAAAATTTAAAAACATGCCATGGTCGCAGACTTAATACAATATAACAACTGCGACACAGTCGCAGTCACTAGTCGCACTCATAGTATAACAAAACATTTTTATGCGACCTAATACAATATAATTTCAATTTTATATGACAACTGCGACACAGTCGCAATCACTAGTCGCAGTCATTGTATAACAAAACTTCTTTATATAACGTCTGCAACCCTAGTCGCATTCTATCGTATAACAATGCGACCTCCTTCAGTACTGCGACCAAAGTCGCAATCTTCTTTCCCATGCCTTATGTAAAAGATTTTTAATATGCGACTAGGGTGGATTAGCCATGCGACCCTGAGATCATTCGCGTATATCAAATCTTATAAAAATTACTATATTAATTACACTGAATTAAATGAAGTAATTAATATTCTTTCTACCGTGATACAACAACAGTCTAGAAAAAAGAGATGCACTAATGTTAATCTCGAGAAAGGAAAGATGTGCACCATACGTAATCTAAAGATATAGGCAAACAATTCTATAAAAAGTTAATTTGTACTTCATGTATTAAACCTCTGGAAAAAAAAAGAACTCTTCGGATTCTCCCGCAATAAATCTTCAATAAATATTTAATTTTTTTTACCACTTCTTACCATACTCAACACTCACCTGTAACAATTATTATTACTATTCACGTTCTTCCACAATATTTACCTTTATATAATGCTTGTAACTAATATATTATCTCTTACCTAAAAATTATATTTTTGTTCTTCCTTTTCAATTTGATTTCAAAAACTTCCAAAAAAATAATTCATTCTTAAATCATGTCTTCCCCATCTTCTTCCTCTGAACACTTAGATTTTAACTTCAATCGTTCCCCCACCGGTCCTTTGTCATCAGGATATTCTAGTGAATCTGATACCAGTCTGGACTTCACTCCTTTTGACTATCTCACTACATCAAATAATGTATTAACTGATCTTCCTATTCATGATGATAATGAAGTTTTAATGTGGGTTAGTGAAGAAGACATTATTCCTCTGCCACTTGACGGAGACATGCTTGATGAAAGCATGTCCTCTGATGCTGTAGGCTCGCTTCCTAGCAACGGGTCAGACGAAGAGCTTGATAGAGACGATCCATTCTGGGAGTTCATCAATGAAACAAAAAAACCTCAAAAACAGGAAGATGATGAGGAAATAAGTGATGAAGAGGAAGAGCAGAAGAATGAAGACGATGAATCTGCTTATGATGGTGATAATGACGAGGATTAGGATTTCCTGATCTTCTGATATTCAATTATATTTTGTCTTCTTTTAAAGCTTTTAATTCTATTTTTTTGTAAGGTCTCTTTCTCACTATATTAACTTATATGCTCTTTTAATTACATATCCAAACTGCGACTGCTGCTCTTAAACACTGCGACCATAGTCGCAGTCCTACTACTGATGCAATAATTAAAAATAATTCATACGTTATAGGCGGCTGAGCTAAAAGACACGGTGAACTGCGATTATAGAATCAGTCCTTATTCAGACAACAGTCAAAAATAAAGAACAAAAAGAATATAAAATAATACGTAAACTGTGATTATACTATCGCTCTCGTTAAATACTGCGACTATAGTCGCGGTACTGCGATCATAGTCGCAGTCCATGGTCGCATAATATATGTAAAAACCAATTTAATTGTTAATAGGAGGATCGGACAAACATTCAGAAATTATACGAAGGACAGTATTTGATGACTAACGGTTGACAATTTATGGTCGCAGTTACTTATCATTTATCAGTTCCCAATGCGACTATGGTCACAATAATGTACTGTTTTGGAGTTCAAAGTAATTTAAAATTATAGTGTATTAACTTTTAAACTGTTTTGGTTAACTGAGCAGTCACCTAGGAAGTATACAATTTTTAGAAAAGGTAGAAAATATATTTGAGAGATATTCACGTGGTCCGAGATCTTAAACCTTTTGAAATTCTGGGATTAAAAATATATAAAGGGTCATGAGCAAAGGATTAAAAACATACTAAGTTATTTTTGCTCAAACTCGTTACTCTCACTGTTCGGAAAATAGATTCAAAAAAATGTCTTCACACCGTCTTCACCGGAAAGAAGCCAATCATCTAATGATGATCGGATGTTTAGTTCTGAACCGATGTCTCGCTACGGGTCAGAATCTGAGCTTGATACAGACGACCCGTTCTGGGAGTTCATTGATGAACCAAAACACAAACATGAAGAGGAAGAAAGCGAAGAGGAGAATGTCGCTGAAGAGGAGGAAGAGACGGAAAGCGATACAGAAGACGAAAGCATGACTCTTGACGACGAATCTGATTACGACGGTGATGACGAGGATTAGAAGTTTAAAAAATTGTATTTTGTATTTTTTTTAAATATATATAAATCTGTTTTCTAAAGTTAATTGTGTGAATTACATTTTTTACTACTATGTCTTGGTTGAAATGCTGTACAATTGTTACAAAGCTTCATTTTAAATATTTTACGCTAAACGAATATACTGCGACCATGGACGCAGTTAATAATTATATTACTTCACCCGTATAAATTTTTAAAATGAAATGTTGCGACTTTGGTCGCAGTTGCAGGACGCAGACTTAATAAATAAACTGTGGCCTTGGTCACAGTTGCTGGTCTTTAGTCTTAATCAACAATAACACTGCTACCTTGGTCGCAGTTGCTAACCGTAGTCTTAATAAAATACAATGCGACCTTGGTCGCAGTTGCTGGTTTTTGGACTTAATAAAATACACTGCGAACTTGGTCGCATTCGCTGGTCTTTATTTTTAATCAACAACAACACTGCGACCTTGGTCGCAGTTACTGGCCGCAGTCTTAAAAAAATAATCTGCGACCTTGGTCGCAGTTGCTGGTCTTTAGTCTTAATCAACAACAACACTGCGACGAGGTGACACGTCACCGCAGAAGTTGCTCAGTCGCAGTCTTTGGTCGCAGTGTCGACCCTGGTCGTAATTGTTTTTGTTGCAATGTAGTCTTATGCGACCTTGGTCGCAGTGTCGTCTCTGGTCCAAGTTGTTTTGTTTGCAATGCATGACTGCGACCAACGTCGTAGTTTATTAAAAAACAAATATAATTTTTATTTATGTCCAGGCATTTATCTCAGGAATGTGAAAATGATACAAAACGCTCTCTTATACAATAAGATTGAGTGTTACAATACAGCAATACAAAGAAGACTAAACATCAAAAGAGCCCTTGTTGACTAGAGCAGTGGTGTTATTGAGGTCTGGTGGCAGCAGAATCCTCCGATTCCACCTGACCCTCCAAAGTGACGGGATACGATCCTTCGTTGATGAACATCTCTTCCACTAGAAGGTTATCCAGTGCTACCCACCACTATATCCACCACATCCCCCGCCGCCATACCCACTCTGACCATCCCGTACCAGCAAGCTTGACTGGTGCATCAACTCCGAGGAGATCTTGGTGAGGGTTAAGTCCTCGTCAGGGATCATGACTTCTTCCCTTGTGAACGACGAGGACCATGACTTCTTCCCTTGTGGACGATGAGGTCTATGACTTCTTCCATTGTGGACGAACATCGATCAAGTTCGTCCATAGGGTCATCTTCATCCATGGAGGCAGGCCCCTGTTAGAGACTCTGAAGAAGGCGGAAATTTTCAGAGCAATTGCTCTCGAAAAAAAACAGTCTAATTGTGGGAGAGGGTGAGCCCTATTTATAAGCAGCCCATAATAACCATAATTAATGGTTCACTAATCAGAACTGTCGGCCTTAATGATCGCACGACTATCGAAGTTCAATGGAAGGCTGACGCGTGGAGTGTCGTTTCAAGAAGCGTCGAAGACGCTGGTCTACAACCGCCAGCGCCAGTTTGGCATTAAAAGACATTAACGCCTAAACCCAATGAAGAGCCGACGCGTGGACAACCGCTTCGGGAAACAACGAATGGTGCGGGTTCGTCAACGTAGACTTGATGTTTAAAGATCTCATAAAATCTTTATGACAGGCCGCGTCTCTCGGAGTGACTCCAAGTTGCGTCCCCTCAGCAAACTTTTTATTTTTCATTTAGATTCAAAAAATGACTTAATCTAAAACAACAACACGGTTACCTTGGTCGCAGTTGCTGGCGGCAGTCTTAATCCAAAACAACACTGCGACCTTGGTCGCTATGCATGTTAATATAAAGGAAACACTTACTTAACGTACTGCGACCTAAGTCACAGTCCATGTAATGCAACCCTAGATTGCAGTTGCTGGCCATCTTTATCAATAACAACACTGCGACCTTGATCGCAATTAACCATGTACACTGCGACCAAAGTCTCTGACTAAGGTCGCAGTTTAAATGTACACTGCGACCAAAGACTCTGACTACATTATATACAAAAAAATTAAACTATAAGTAGAAATTTATCACAGGCTGAAAAAATTGATCTGAAAAGATTTTATATTTCAGAAAAAATTTTATCGCAGACTGAAAAGGATAAACTAGATCTTTCAAAAAAGAGGTAAAAAAATAAGGCGAAAAGTAATTTATATAAAATAACCTAAATCCTATAAGAGCGGCAAAAAAAGGGGAGAAAATAATAATAAACAATAAGGAAAGTTATCGAAAGGGGTATTTGGTAATTTAACTTCTTCCTAAAAGCGGGCCGCAAGTCAGTGAGGTAACAAATTGAGCCACGTCACCGCAGGCTGAGAGAGTACTCTCAGCCCGCAGGCTGATATATATATATTATATATATATATATATATTATAATATATATATATATATATATATATATATATAATATATATATATATATATATATATGATTTTAGCATGTTTTGGATTTATGATTTATAATCATGTTTTGTGCTTCATGTGGTAAATACTTGTTTAGATGTAGTTTTTGTCAAAACTTGTGTATATACTTGTATAAGTAGTGAGCAACATTTGATTCTTATATGTTTGTACTTCATTACTCATTTGTACTCACTACATGTACATGTATAAACTAGTTTTGATGATTCCCTCATTTATACTTGTTTTGCCTATTTTTTGTTTTGCTTCATGTATATGTAATTTTTATTCAAAACTAATAAATATACATGTATACTCCTTAGTCTCTTGCCTTCATGCAATTTATATCATAGACTCTTTTTATGTTTGGGATATGTATGCATATTGTTAGCTTTGGATAAACATACATATGCCTTGAAGTCTTATTTTTAAAGAAAAATGAATTTTCATGATTTTCACATGATTGATGTTTGAGCATTATTGACATTATTGACCATTTCATGAATATGCTATTCACATGATGCTTGTACACTCACACTATTTCTTTATTTATTCATGACTTTATTTCATGAGCACTTTTATGAGCCTTATAGATTTTGAGTGTCAACTCTTATGTATTGGTATGCTTCATGAGATATATATGATTTATTTTCATGTTTGAAGGATCTTTAACTAGTTTTTCAAAAATTACTTTAGCTAGTTATTTATTCTTAATTTGGTAGAGTTTTCTAATTTTATAAAATATTTTTCAAACTCTTATTTTTGAATTGATATCAAAATATAAAATATTTTCTTTCATTAATATCAATATGTACAAATGTTTCAATTTCAATTGATATCACAAATTTCCTATTTCATATGGTATCAAAATCTTGTGATATCTCAAATTGATTTGTTGATTTAAGAAAAAATTTAAAATTTGTATTGTTTATTTATAATTGGTATCTTAAAACTTTGGTTATATACAAATGGTGTCTCAAAATTTGTTTAAGTATTATAACAATTTGTGTTAAGAATTTTTGGTATGTATTGTCTATATGCAAGGGGAGCTTAACATCTCTTCTATATATATAGATTCATGTTGAGTGTATCTTATATTGAGGAGGTTGACATCTCTTCTTTATGTGATACACGTGTGTAGGGGGAGCTTAACATCTCCACTTATGCATTGTATATTATGCGTTATGTGAGTTAGGACTTGTCATCCCTTCTTCATGTAATGCATGTATGCAGGGAAGCTAACTTAGCGACTTCCTTCATGAATGTATATCGCATATATATCCTTATTCTTGATTTGTTTTATTTTATCCCTTTATTGATGATTGACAAAAATGGGGAGAAAGATTTTGAGTTTATATATGCATATTTGAGTTTTTGCATATATTGAGTTTATGCATCTTATGTTTTATAAAATGGGGAGAATGTTTTTGAAAATTTAAACAAAAAGGGGGAGAAGTTTTTTTTGGAAAAGGACTTTTGATTTATGTATGTTTCTCTCACCTTATTTATGCAAATACATTTCTTTAGTTTCATGTACTTCATTGAATAACTTATTGTTTATTGTTATGCATGAGTTAAGGGGGAGCTTCTATGAAGCTTAACTTTAATCCATGCATATATAACTTCATGAGTTTTGTTATCATCAAAAAGGGGGAGATTGTTGGACCAAAGGCCCATCACTCTAGTTTTGATGATGATTAACTCATATAGTTATTGTACTAATAATTTTGTGTTTAATGTCTCAGATATGTGATCAAGATCTTAGTAGGTGTTTAACTTCAACAAAGGATTTAAAGTCAAGTTTTGGAGCTAGCAAGTGTTGATTCAAGAGCTTGTGCATCAAGGCCACATCACGTACTCAAGAGGAGTTTAGCTCATTGGATCATAGTTTGGACCAAGTCAAGAAGGAGAAGAAGATTTTCAAGTGAAGATCTTCAAGAGAAGACTTGTGTCTAGGTTTGTTTTGAGTAAGATTTTGTTTTTAAATAAAATGTAAATGATAGATTAGTTGATGGATTGCTCAAGTATCATATACACTCACACACAAGATTTAGATGTGTTTTCATAAAAGAGATTTCATTTTGAAAAATACCGTTTTGATTTTTGAGCTTCAAAGTATACATGTTTTTATCAAAACTTTATTTAGAGCTTAATGTCAAAAACATAGATATTTCATCATATATGTGTAGTGAATCATATCTATACACACTAAGCTTTAAAAGTATTTAGAATATCTTATTTTTGTATTTGGAGGATTTTTGGAAAAATCGGTTTTCAATTTTGAAAAAATCATTTTGGAAAAATACAGATTTTGTTTTAAGCCAAAATTTCTAAGTCACAAAAATAGTTCAAAATATTTGTAACATGTTTTGATTTTACTCAAACATGTTTGTATATCAAAGTATATACTGAACTTATTTTTGTAGATTTTTAGAGATTTTATGGGATTTTATTGAAGTAAAAAGACCAAGTTTTTAAATCCCCAAAACTGTTTTTGGCCTTCTGCCGGTCGACCGCACGGTCGACCGAGGCAAAGGTCGGTCGACCGGGCGGTCGACTAACGTGCACAAAACGTGCACAGGTTGGGCCGGTCGACTGCACGGTCGACCGTCAGAGAGCTTCTGCTCTCTGGAAATGGCCCGGTCGACCGGGCGGTCGACCGCTGGGCCATTGCCCAGTTGGCGGTCGACCGGCCGGTCGACCGACCTTCCCAATGGTCAGAAATCCGACCGTTGGTGGTCGACCGCGCGGTCGACCGTCAGCAGTCTGAACTGCTGAGTTGGCCTCCAAAGGGCAGATTTTGGATGCCTATAAAAGAGGCTTCCCTTGGGCTGTTTTAGATAAAATTTTTGGAGAGTTTCAAAGGTAGTTTTTCCTATCTATTGTAGAGATTTTCTCCACTTGTTTAAGTGCTAATACTTTCATATCAAAGAAGAGTTTTCAAGAGTGCTTTGAAAAAGAGTTTTCTTGAGTTTTTCACCACAATCAATCCTAGTTTTTTCTCACACATGCTTGAGCTATCCATTGCTATATCAACCCTATAGGGATCTTTGTTGTGAGAGGATTTTAGGTGATCAAAGTGTTTAGATCACCAAAGTGTTCATTCTTGTTTTGAGGAGGCGGACTTGCGGGTTCGCATTATTTCGGGTTCTAGTGAGAACTCGGTGTAGAGGTGCGGCCTTAGCAAGCTTGCGTGCTTGCGTGTGTTTGTTCTTGCGGGAACAAGAGAGAGGCTAGAGAGTCCAAAGGAGTTCTAGTGTGAACTCGCTTATAGGTGTTGCGGCACCGAGTGATCCGATGAGATCATTTTATAGTGAAAATCCTTCATAGTGTTGAGCGGGGACGTAGAGTAAGGGTGCTCGAACCTCGAAACAAATCTCCCATGTTTGCGATTGCTCTCTCTATCTCTCACTTGTGTTTATATCTTACATGCTTAAATTGCTTTCATCCTTAAATGCTTGATATATTTGTGCTCTATTGATTATATGCTTGGGTTTGTTTGCTCACACTTGTATTCAACCAAGAGAGCCATAGCGGCACCTCAACTCTTATCTAGAGGAATCTTGAGGAGATAGTCCAGAGTCCTTCACGGGGAATCCGGCTACACTCTTGTGTTATACTTGGTGTGTTTAGCTTAAGAATTTTTAGTTTGTATAAATAGGTTTAATTCCGCATTAATTCACCAATAGATTAGCTAGTCACCTATTCACCCCCTAGGTGATTTTAGTTTATATATGTGTGTGTGATGTGTGCGATGTGTGTGTTTGTGTGTGTGTGTTTATACACGTGTGTGATGTATATGTGTGTTCATGCGTGCATGTGTGTGATGCGTGTGTGATGCGTGTGTGTATTTATATGTGTGTGTTCATGTGTGCGCGCCTTGTGGAATTAAAATAAATACTTTGTCTGTATTTTTTCTCTCATGTTTTATCGAAAATTAATGTTTTATTTTTTATGTCTAAACATAAAGATGGATCAAAAATAGATTTATTCTAATTGGTTAAGTATCGAATATTAAAAAGGTGTAGAGGAGTTTATCAATTTTGTTGTTGAGCATGCAGACAACCCTAACCGTATTAATTATCCATGCATTAAATGTGATTGTCTTGATAAAATTACAGTTGAAGTATTAAGAGATCTTTTATTCATTAATGAGTTTGATACAAGTTATACAAGATGGATATAGTATGGTGAGATTGCAAGAGAAGATTGGCATGTTAATTCAAGTGATAGAAGATGTGATGAGAGAGAAGAAGTCAATTATGATGTAGGTGATAAATTAGAAAATATGATGTATGATGTAGATGAATACTTTATGGATCATCCACACTTATTCGAGAGCTTGAAAAATGATGCAAGGAAATTTTTATATGTTGGTTCTAAATTCACTAGATTGTCTGCAGTGTTGAGATTATACAATTTTAAAGTGAAAATGGGTGGAGCGATAAGAGTTTTACATCGTTACTCAAAATCTTGAAAGATATGCTTTCTGAGGATAATAAACTTTCGGATCGCACGTACGAGGACAAGAAAATCGTGCGCTATATGAATATGAATTGTGAAAAGATACATGCTTACCCTAATGATTGTATTTTATACCAAAAGAAATATGAACATTTAGAGAAATATCCAGTATGTGGAAGGTCACGACACAAAACAAATGACAAATCTCCTGTTATGGTATTATGGTATTATCGATAATATCTAGATTTAAATATCATGTTTAAAAATGCAGAACATGAGAAGAGTTTGACGTGGCCTTCAGATAGAAGGATTATTTATAGTATCTTGCGGCATCCGACTGATTTTTCACAATAGAATATGATTAATGGAAATTTTTTTGAATTTGAGAGTGATGCAAAGAATTTCTAGCTAGGTCTTTCGACTGATGGAATGAATTCACATAGAAACATGTGTAGCACACACAGTACATAGTCAGTAGTGTTAACTATTTATAATCTTCCTCTATGATTGTGTATGAAGTGTAAGTTCTTTATGATGTCATTGCTGATATCGGAGCCTAGACAGCTGAAAAATGATATAGATGCTTATTTTGTACCTATTACTTAGGACCTAAAGATAATGTGGGAGGAAAAGGTAGAAGTATTTGATGCATCTTGTCAAGAACTGTTCACACTTCATGCTATATTACTTTGGACAATCAATGATTTTACAGCATACGACAACTTGTCGGGGTACAGTATGAAAGGACATAAAGCATGTCCTATATGTGGAGAAGACACGTTTTTTGTTCAATTAAAACATGAGAGAATGACAGTATATCTTGGTACCCGGAGGTTCTTGCCTATGTTACACCATTATCAGAGGCTACAGAAAGTGTTTAATGGGCCTACAGAAGAAGAAAAGGCTCCAAAATGTTTGAACGGGGAACAAGTATATGAAAGGGTGAAATATCTTATGCCAAGTTGTGAAAAAGTGAAGCAAAATCAATTGAAAAGAATGTATGGAAGAAGAAATCAATATTTTTTAACCTCCCTCATTGGAAGTGTTTATTTGTGAGACACTGCCATGATGTTATGTATATTGAGAAAAATGTGTGATAGTATTATTGGAACATCACTCAATATACCCGGTAAGACTAAGAATGGAGTCAAAAGTAAACGGACTTGGTTGAAATGAGTATACCTGAGCAGTTAGCACCTGAGGAGAATGAAAAATACGCATTTACCGCCAGCATGTTATACTTTGTCTAGAAAAGAGAAAATAAAATTTTTTCAATGTCTTGCTGGGATTAAGGTCCCAAGAAGTTACTCATTAAATATTTAAAGTCTCGTGTCAATAAAAAGTTTAAAGCTTGTTGGCTTGAAATCTTATGATTGTCATGCATTAATGAAACAGTTGCTGCCAGTATTTATATGTTCTATACTTTTGAAACATGTTCGATATGCCATTGCCCAACTATGCTTTTTCCTCAATGCAGTATGTAGCATTGTATTTAACCCTAAAAAACTGGATGAGTTGCAGAAAAATATTGCGGTTATGTTGTGTCAGCTTAAGATGTATTTTTTATCTTTATTTTTTGATATCATGATAAATCTAATTGTTTACTTGGTTAGAGAGATTAAACTATATGGTCTGATCTTCTTAAGGTGGATATATCCATTTAAGCAATACATAAAAATATTAAAAGGGTATGTGAAGAATCGTAATCGACCTGAAGAATGCATTATTGAATGTTACATATTTAAAGAGCTGATTGAAATTGGCACTGAATACTTCACCAATGTTGAAGCCACAGAACTTTGTAAGTCTTACTTTATTAAGAGAAAAGATGACAATAAAAAAATTGGGCAATCAATGGTTACTATCAGTCAAAACTTATTGTGTCAAGCACATAAATATGTTTTGAATAACAGTGATGAAGTACAATCTTATATAAAGAAGCATATGGACTATATAAGGCACATCAATCCAGTTAGATCAAGGAGGGAGAGATGGATAGTAGATGAACACAATAAATCATTTATTAATTGGTTCAGAAATTGAATTGATGTTCAATTAACAAATTCATCAAATTCTAATTCTAATATTTTAAGATAGTTAGCGCAAGGACCTCACATGATTGTGTCATCTTACCATGGGTATTCTATAAATGGTTACTGTTTTTATTTTGACAATGCAAGGATGTCAGCACGGTTGTTTGTATTTTGCAACATTTAATACGGGGTAAGTACTAGAGTTTTATAATAAAATTTAATTATTATTTTAATTTAACTTCATTCTAATTTCTGTTATAGTTTACATTGAACGTTGTGTGTGATTGACTCACATAATACTATTGTATATTAGTTGGACTCGTTACGTAACGAGCCGCGACGTGAGATTATTGATATTATTAATATGTAAGTGTTTAATACTTATATCTACTTTATTATATCTAAGTATATATAGATTTTTTATTTATATTCTTTTTAGTTTTATGAAAAGAGTCGTGCCTATATTTATCACAAATAGTAATAAAAATGTGCGGGCTACGAGTATGCATCCTACATGGAAGATTATTAAGGAATTTTTTTAGTATTTTATAATTTTTTTTAAAATAATAATGTTTAAATTATATCTTATTAATTTAATCCGTTAGTGTCCTCGTCAGCCGGATAGCGTGGTGTGTGGATACTATGTGATGCAGTTTATGCGGGAGATTGTTATATCTCAATGAAATCACATTCCAATACATGTATAATCATTTGACATAAAGTTACTTTTTGTTTTTGTTTATATTAAATTAATTATGATACTAATTTTAATGTCTTCGCAGTATAATAAAAAAAGTATACACGGATGATAAAGTGGATGAGAGTCGCGAAGAATGGGCAGAATTCGTTCTAGAGTAAGCTTAGTAGTAAGTATTTTTAGTATTTCAAATTTGTGATATGTGCTTATTTCATGTTTCATGTTTGTAATATATACTTGTTTAATATTTTCATCATCTTTTGGTAGGTATTCAACACTAGGCGGCAGCGCACGAGTAAGACTGGCTAGGCGGCGGCGCACGAGTAAGACTGGCTAGGCGGCGGCGCACGAGGAGGGATGGCCATGCAGTGTGGTGAGGGTTCAGATACAGTACTGATGTGTACTATATGTTTTGAAATCTATATGTGGCGTTTAAATAAATTTTTATATATATATATATATATATATATATATATATATATATATATATATATATATATATATATATATTTATATATATGTGTGGCGTTTAAATAAATTTGACCACATATATATAAAATATATATATATATATATATATATATATATATATATATATGTGTGGCGTTTGAAATCTATATGTGGCGTTTAAATAAATTTTATATATATATATATATATATTATATATATATATATATATATATATATATATATATATATATATGGGCTTACTGTACCTCAGCCTGCAGGCTGAGAGAGTTTTCTCAGCCTACGGGCGTGGCAACATCACCGCCCCACATCTGTAAAAAAATTTGGCAGACAAAATCCTGTAAAATCCCGCCCAATTTAATGCCAGTCACCTCAAAATTGTATTTTCCGAAAATACCCTCCCTCACAACCTTTTACCTTATTGTAAAAAAATTGTCTTCCAAAAAAATTTACAGCTCTAAAACTTCAACCGGCGGTTCTGATCCAATTAGTTCTTTTCCTTCAGAAATTTGATCCGTTTTTTAAAAAACATATTTGCAACTGATGGCGCCTAAGAAATCATCCGTCGAAAAGGTACTACAAAAATGATATTTTCAAAAAATTTTAGGGTTTGTGTATTTTAATAGTTTTAAATTTTTTTCAAGAATTATTTTTGAAGTCGCATGTTTTTTTAAATTTTTTTTAAATATTGGAACCATGGTCGCAATTAAGAAAGAGATTTTCAAACTTTAGACGATAAAGGTCCTATTTTTTGAAAGTTTTTATTATTTACTTCTATTTTTACTGTGTCGCAGTTCAGATCTGTGCGACTTTGGAATTTTTTTTTTTTACCTTTCCTTGTAGACGAATGCGACGTAGGTCGCAGTATATGAAACTTACTTTTTTTTTCTTACATACTAACGACATGGGGTCGCAGTTGTTTAAATAAGAGTTGTAGTCTCAAGTCTTCACCAAGGTCGCAGTTTATTTTAAATAATATGTTTTTATCAAACTTGTGTCGCAGTTGTTTCTGTTTGAACTGTAGTCTTATGCGACCTTGGTCGCAGTGTTGACCCGGGTCGCAGTTGTTCTGATTGCACTGTAGTCTTATGCGACCTTGGTCGCAGTGCGACCTTGGTCGCAGTACATGTAGTGCGACCCTAGATTGCAGTGTAGTCCGGGTTCTAGTTGTTTTTTTTTTCAATGCATGACTGCGACCGAGGTCGCAGTTTATTAAAAAACAAATATGCTTTTTATTCCCTTATAATTTTTAAATAATCATTGGTTTAAAGTGTATAATTTTTCTTCCTACGTAGGTAAACAACAGATACAGGTTCGTCCTCTGAGATCAAGCATAAAACCAATGTGCCAGTTAATGAAGAAATTTAAGAAGTACATACAGGCTGATTTCGTAGAGGCGATGAAGAATACCCCATTTGGCCCAATCTTCATGGCGTTCTACAATGAAGAATTTGGGGCTGAAAAGGCTCTAAAATCAAACGTTGCCGTACTGCGTATTTTAGACCAGTATGACAGGAATAAAAAGACCTTTACAATTGGGAGCAAAGAGATTGAGTTAACAGTGGAGGATGTTGCCCTAACTTTTGGTCTACCTGTCAATGGGGCAGATTTTGTGATGAATAAGATATGTACGATGAAAGATAGAGGGGTTATAAAATATTTTTCCCCCAATATAAAGAAGATCACAAAAGTATCTATTGAAGATGCTTTGGATGATCTTCTTGTCAAGAGAAGGAAGAGGGATATATTAGATGTGACACCGGATGAACAATCTGAGCAGCAATTGTCTATAAATGAAATTATAAGAGACATAAATAGACTTGCAGCTCAAGACTTTACCACATTAGTCATCCTATACATGTCGGCCACTCTTTTCTTCTCTGGCAGTAAATGCACGGTGCCGTGGTATATTGTGGAACAGATTGCCAATATGCAACTGATGAGGACAATATGTTGGGCAAAAGTTGTTTGGCAATTCCTGATTGACTCAATGGACATCTTCAGGCAAACCACGTATGAGCTGCAAGGATGCTCCGTGCAAATTATTGTAAGTAGAAATCTCAAATTTGGCCAACATTGTATGAAATTTACTCATAAATTGAGAAAATTTGTGGAAACTAATTAATTTTTCATTTTTGCAGTATTGGCTGTGTGGAGGGCACTTATTTTTGAGCAGAGGTCTGGTTTGGAGGAAAAACCCCACGCGCAGTAAGATGGGACCTCCAAAATATTAGCAGATCTCTACTTGAAATTGATCTAAAAAAGATTGACAGCAATATTATAAGTTAAACTTCTTTTTATGTGTAGTACAAATAAAATGCGACCATAGTCGCAGTATTGAGATGCACCTTTCGCAGTTCGTTTTCTGCCTGACAAATAATGTGCGACCATGGTCGCATTCTCTTGAAAGTACCCTTTTCAACAGAATTGCGACCATGGTCGAAGTGTTGAGCTACATGTCTTGGCAGATAAATTTGTGCACGACAAACATACTGCGATCATGGTCGCATTCTTATCCAAAATATTTCATAAATAAACTGCGACCATGGTCGCAGTATCATTATTTCATTGTTTTATTTTTAGCTTACCTTTTTCTGTTTATTTTCAGATTTTGAGTCGAATGGCCAACATCTCTAATGCTAAAAAAAATATGGTTGGCCTTCCTGTTGAAGGGGAGAGGGGAGGAAGAAGAAGTAGCAGAAGATGAAGGTGAAGATGAAGAAGAAGAAAAAGAAGAAGAAGAAGGTGAAAGTGAAGGAGATGAAGGAGGCCATACATATAATGAAGCTGACATCCCGGCGGAAAAGGAGCCAGAACCGGCTGAAACGAGTGAGCAAGAACCAATTTTTGAAGGTTATTTGCCACCTCCACCGGATGTTCAAGCAGAAGAAATAAAACATTTGAGGTCTGAAAATCAGCACTTGAGAGATTATGTTTCTCAGCTTGAAAAAAAGATTGAAAATATGGAGACTGAGAAAGATCGAGGCTGAATTAAAATTAAAAAGGAGAGAAAAAAGAGAGAAGAAAAACAAAAAAGACAGCAGAGGAAATTAAAGGTTAAAGAAGACGAAGAAGAAGAGCTGCTGAGAGCAGCCGCTGCTGCGAAGAAGGAGAAGGAGAAGAAGAGGGAAGAAGAGAAGGAAAAGGAGAACAGGAGGAGAGAAGTGGAGGAGAAGGAGAAGGAGAATAGAAGAAGGGAAGAGGAGGAGAATGAAAGGAGGAAGAGGGAAGAGGAAGAGAAAGAGAAGGAGAAGAAGAGGGAAGAAGAGAAGGAAAAGGAGAACAGGAGGAGAGAAGTGGAGGAGAAGGAGAAGGAGAATAGAAGAAGGGAAGAGGAGGAGAATGAAAGGAGGAAGAGGGAAGAGGAAGAGAAAGAGAAGGAGAAGAAGAGGGAAGAAGAGAAGGAAAAGGAGAACAGGAGGAGAGAAGTGGAGGAGAAGGAGAAGGAGAATAGAAGAAGGGAAGAGGAGGAGAATGAAAGGAGAATGAGGGAAGAAGAGGAGAAGGAGAAGAAGAGGAGGGAAAAAGAGGAGCAGGAGAAGGAGAAGAGGAGGAGAAGAGGAGGGGCAGGAGAGGAGGAGGAGGGAAGAGGAAGAGAATGAGAAGAAGAGGAGGAAGGCGCAGATGGAGAACAAAAGAATGAAGGAGCAGATGGAGAAGCAGGCTGAAGAGGAGAGAAGAAAAAACTGGAAGAGGATAAAATAATGGGTTCTGAATCTATTTTAAATTTTTATGGGAAGATATGCAAAAATTTTCTGTGGATATAAGTCAAATGATTCAAGAACCCAAAAAGATAGTGCTTCTGAAAAAAAATTCAAGAACATACTCCGCCTCAGAAGCAATCCTCAAAAGAAGCTGTTTTGGAAACCTCTAAAGGAACAATAGAGAGGGGAGTCAAAGAACGCAAGCGCGCTGAAAGAGATCGCGATGACTCCGACTTTGTTTATCCAAAACAGAAGAAGAAAAAAAATGAAAATCCTCTTCCACAGCCTGCGGCTGCGAGTTCTACCGCTAGTTTCGGCCACAAAGAGATTCCCTCTACTGAGCCAAAATCGAGAGAATTAACCGAAACCACATCATACAGAATTCTGCAGCCCCATCAACAAGCTCTTATAAAAATTTCTTCGACAAGTCCTACTCTGAGTAAGTTAATTCATATCAAAATTTTCTGTTATACCTTTATATAAGAACAATTAAATTACTAACTTTGTTTTGAATATCTTGCAGTTCTACTGCGTATCAGGATACCGATAATGCAATCATCATTTCAAGGAATGACATTGAGGACCTGATGTTCAGTAGAGACTTAGATGCAAATATAATTCATTTCTACATGCAGCATCTTGAGAAAAGAGAAAGATTAAAAAGCATATTCTTCCGAAGCGAAGCTTGGGTAAAAATCTACTTTCTCATTTACGGTTTAATGTAATATCAACTCTGGAACAGATTACTAATATTCTCTATCTCTGTGTAGGCATAAATCATGTACTGCGACTAAGGTCGCAGTGTATAATTAAAATGTACTGCTACTAACACATGTACTGCGACTAAGGTCGCAATTTATAATTAAAATGTATTGCTACTAACTCAGGTACTGCGACAAATGTAACAGCTGCGACCTGCGACCAAGGTCGGAGCTGCGACCTGCGACCAAGGTCGGAGCTGCGATCAAGGTCGCAGTTTATAATTAAAATGTACTGCTACTAACTTATGTACTGCGACTAAATAATATACTGCGATTAAGGTCGCAGCTGCGACTAAGGTAATTAAAATATATTGCGACTAAGTCATGTTCTCTATCACTGTGTAGGCATGTACTTCGACTAAGGTCGCAGTTTTAAAATATGATAGTAAGAAACGCTGCGACCTTGATCGCAGTGTCTTGTCTTGACTTAATGACTCCTAATTTTAATTAATTTTTTGTTATATTTTAAATTCATTTTGTATTTGATTTAAATTTTTTTTCTTGTCCGCAGCACGGTGTTGTAAATAAAATAGAAGATCTGGAAGGTCATTTCATCAAGCAGAAGCTGTTGAAAAACTGGACAGCTGACGTGCAGTACATGTTCTTCCCGTTCAATCACAAACATAGTGCCGACGAGCTGGGATTTCACTGGACCTTACTGGTATTCGATTGCTCCACAGAAGAGTGGAATTTTTACAACTCTTTGGTCCCAGCTAACAAAAAAGGTAGTATAACAAAGCTTTACCAAAGAGATGCAAGAATAATGGTGAGTTGAAATTTAATATTTTGATTACTAGAAACTTGCAATTAATATGATTAATACTAATTTTTGTTCCTATTGACATTGCAGAAAGAAAGATTATTAGAGATTTTTGAGATTCATTCCAAAAAATTAATGAGAAAAATTAAAATAAAATACGCAAAATGCCCCCAACAAGCAAACAGGTATATAAATTTTTGACATCTAATTTCATTTCATATTTTCTACTTTTTTTTAGTACAAAATCTAATTTCATTTAATGATTGCTCTATGGAAATTTCAGTGTTGATTGCGCTATATATGTATGCAAGTACATGGAAAGTATAGCGTCTGGCTATCATCTATCAGCTGTTGATGCTGTTACGGTTGCCGGTGTACAGAAACTAAGAAGTGAGCTTGCATACATGATACTTGCAGATGTAGAGAAGAGTTGGGTGAAGAAACAGACATTATACGACATACGACATATGAAGACTGATAGTTGACAAATTATTGATATACCACAATTTTTTTTATAAATGTAAAAAATATTTCAAGTGCAATTCATTGCATAATTTTTTTGTTGTATTTATTTAATTTATACACATTTATATATATTTATTTATTATAAGTTCCATTGATTATTTACAGTCTTCATTTGTTACAACTTGGCTTTTACTATTGCGTACTGATGTTAGAAACAAACATGCCTTCAGTAATTATGTTAATCAACACACAACACTGCGACCTTCGTCGCTATGCGTGTTAATATAAAGGAAACACCTACCTAACGTACAGCGACTTAAGTCTTCACCATCTCAAAATTCTAAAAAGAAGGTTGCGACTTTGGTCGCAATTGATAGCTGCAGCCTCAGTAAAATACAATGCGACTTTGGTCGCAGTTGATGGCGGCAATGTTTTAATCAACAATAACACTGCGACCTTGGTTGCTATGCGTGTTAATATATAAGGAAACACATACCTAACGTACTGCGACTTAAGTCTTCACCATCTCAAAATTTTAAAAAGAAGGTTGCGACAGTTGATAGCCGCAGCCTTAGTAAAATACAATGCGACTTTGGTCGCAGTTGATGGCGGCAATGTTTTAATCAACAACAACACTGCGACCTTGGTCGCTATGCGTGTTAATATAAAGGAAACACCTACCTAACGTACTGCGACCTAAGTCGCAGTACATGTAGTGTGACCCTAGATTACAGTTGCTGGCCATCTTTATCAATAACAACACTGCGACCTTGTCGCAATTAACCATGTACACTGCGACCAAAGTCTCTGACTACATTATGTACAAAAAAAATTAAACTATAAAGTAGAATTTTGTAGCATTAAAACTTTAAAGTACAAGTACATACAAAAATAATACAGTAGAAATCAAAGAATGATAATAAATCTGATTATAATTACACGCCAGTGTCAGAATGCGACTTAATCTCTCTACACTGTGCGACCCTGGTCGCACTTCATAAAAAATTGAAGTCTTTGGTCCTTCGAGATGGAGGCAACCCAAACCTACTTCTTCTGCCAATAAAAAAAATAAATAGTAAGAATTTTAAAGATTGATCGTTATAAAAAAATGATTAACAGGTTTAATGTAATATACCATTAACGGACAACCAGTCCTGTAATGGCCCAGCTCTTGGCAGTTACCACATCTTTGATGCTTAACTTCCTTCTGATATATAGAATCTTCAAAACCAGACTTAAGCCTGGATGCAGCTCTAGGTCTCCCCTTGGTTGGTACAGGACCAATTGGATCACGTATATTCAATTCTTCACCATCTCGTAATATGACAACGGATCCACTGGAACCAACGGCAGTCTTAGGATGTGATGAATGATCATTTCCTGACATTGCTCTGTATTCTCTAGTTGTATTTGGGCAAAACTTTCCAAAACTCCCTCCAACTTTGAAATATTTTCATCAGAATCAGCGACCATGTCCAGAATTGCATTAAATTTTGAACGAAAACAATCTAGCCGTCCGTGGAGTGCCTTGACTGGGAAAAGACCTCATGCCATTTTCAATTGCAACGTTTTTGTAACGAGCATCCAACCTCCATATCTGAAGTATATATGATTTCGGTATATGTGTAACGTGATTGCGCCACAAAATACACAGAATATGTCTACATAGGATACCCTCTGTTTCAAATAACGAGCAACTGCAAGAAACATGAAGTTCCTCTTGCTTATCATAACTGACCTTTTCCCAACTGTCTTTTGATTCTGAAAAATTACCAACCAAATATGTTGATCCAGGTTTGTCATGTTCCACCTCTTCTGAAAATAGTGTCATTACAACTGCCCATTCCTTTTGGAACAACTGAAAAATCTTCGGTGTACACAACTTCGAAACCTGTATCTCATATGGATTGGATGTACAATTTAGCACAGAATTCAAACCCCTAAAATCTTGAAGAGATTCAGATGCACGACGGGAAGCAACGGCTTTATTATATTGGTGAACAAATTCCACTAGTTTAGTGTTTGAGTTAACAAAACCATCAAAGAAGGAATTAATACTCTCGGACCTCTGACTGGTTGTCATTCCAGCACAGAAAACATCCTTGAGATATGCATTAACCCAATATCCACGAAGCCTGTACATCTTCATCAACCAACTGTCATCTTCTTCTTCTAACTGATATTTTTCACTCATCAGACGCCATCGTTCCTCACAAGTGCTTATATCGCGGGAGGTGTAGCAAGCATGAAAATCGGAGACCATATCTTCTCCATACTTGTTAGCCATTGGGATTTGTTGCTCGGCAATATGTTTCCGTACATGCCAGAAATAGTAACGGTGTCGAGACGTCGGGAAAACAATCTTGATGGCCTCACTAATCTGCGCATCCTGATCAGTAATAATCATCTTCGGTTCAACTCCATGCATGCACTTGAGCCATTTTTGGAATAACCAAACAAAAGTATCCCTCTGCTCATCAGCAAGCATTGCACAGCCGAACAAAATTGACTGCCGGTGATGATTTACTCCAGTGAATGGAGCAAATGGCAAGCTCAAGTTATTAGTTCTGTATGTGGTGTCAAATACGATCACATCACAGAAGCTCAGATACGAGGAAATAGCTCTTCCATCAGCCCAAAAAATGCTTCTAAGTGTGCCCGCGTTATCAACTTCACTTGAAAAGAAGAATTCTGGATCGGTCTCGGCTTTCTCTTGAAAATATTTGATAATAGCAATAAACTCATGACCGCAGTTATTTCTACGTTGACGAGTGAAATCAATAACTTGTTGAGGGCGCACTTCTTCACAGCCTTCTCCCTGACTCATTGCATTAACAATGCGGGAAATATTTGAAGGCCGCATTCTAACATCAACCAGATTGCTCATAATGCTTCTGCTAATTGTTGAACGATGAGTCTGGTGAGAGTAATGGTGATGTACCTTATCCGGGCTAGACAATTCATGTGAATGAGTATCAACAAATTTTGTGATAACCCAATATCGAGTTGAGTCCAAAAATAAACGAAGACGGATATGCATCTCAGCAGGACAAGCTACTCTAGTGTTAACTCGACGATGCACTGTAAGCCCCTCTTGTCTTTTGTCACACAACTTCTTCAGACCTTCCTTGTTGCAGCAAAATTTTCTGCAAATAATCTCATGAGGAGGCTTCCGTGACTTATCTGTACTTTTTCTTCTCACGTTAAAACCTCTATTCCTTGCAAAACAATTGTAGAAATTGTATGCTTCCATATGCGACAGGAACTGTTTCCCTATAAACTTATCTGAGCTTCCAGACATTTCTGCATGTGCATTCATATCCTACAAAAAGAATTTACACGAATTAAATGAATATAAATATTTATTAGATATCACTGTATTCTAAAATATAAGTTATATAAATGCGACCAAGGTCGCATAAGAGATGAAAACATTTACTTCTTATCAGCTGTTGCGACCAAGGTCGCAGTTATCCGTATGAGAAGAAATCTATATTACTTCTTACTAAAGACTGCGACCTAAGTCGCAGTAAATAAAAATAAGATTTCACATACGACATGAAATCTATAATACTCCTTATTGAAGACTGCGACCTAAGTCGCAGTAATCAGTATGTGAATAAATCTATATTATTCCTTACTAAAGACTGCGATCTAAGTCGCAGTTATCCGCATGTGAAGAAATCTATATTACTCCTTACTAAAGACTATGACCTAAGTCGCAGTTATCCGTATGTGAAGAAATATATATTACTCCTTACTAAAGACTGCGACCTAAGACGCATACCCTAGAAAAAAGAATTCACAGCCGGAGATTATTTTCAAATAAGATTGCGACCGAATATTAAACGATCGCAGTACCTCATAGTCTAAAGAGAAAACATTAAATATTTAAGAAATTGTTTTTAAAATATATATAAACAATTAAAACCTGTTGATCGGCATGCAGAGATGTCAACCCTTCAAGATTTTCAATATTCTGAGAGAAAGTAGAACCAGATGCAATATCTTCCATATTAAGATCGCCGTATACTGCTCAGACGTCGACATTAAATATTTTGCAGAAAAAAATTGATCTGAAAAGATTTTATATTTTCAGAAAAAAGTTTATCGCAGACTGAAAAGGTGAAACTAGATCTTTCAAAAAGAGGTCAGGAAATAGGGTGAAAAGTAATTTATATAGAATATCCTATAAAGAGCGGCAAAAAAGGGGAAAAAATAATAATAAACAATAAGGAAGGGAACCAAAAAGAGTTGCTTTTCATAAGGGGTATTTGGTAATTTAACAGTCACCTAAAAGCGTGCCGCGAGTCAGTGAGGTGACAATTTGAGTCACGTCACCGCAGGCTGAGAGAGTACTCTCAGCCCGCGGGCTGATATACATTTTTCTATATATATATATATATATATATATATATATATATATATATATATATATATATATATATATATATATATATATATAGACACACACACACATACATATATATTACTGCGTGAGATGATTGCATATGGATATATATACTGCATGTGAATGATTTTAAATCGTGTGTGCCGATTAGATAATTGTATAAGGGCAGACTCCTTTTTATAGAGGAGATGCTGCTGAAACTTTTAATAAATTGAAATGAATCTCATTTTTGGTATATATATATATATATATATATATATATATATATATATATATATTATATATATATATATATATATATATATATATATATATATATATATATATTGGGTCTGTAATGTGAGAGCCTCGGTTTGTGTTTTGTGCATGTGTTTGTGAGCACTCTGTTGATGTTGCTTGCTGTTTGGGAGTGCTGCTCACAATTTGTGAGAGCTGCTCTCTATTTATGCAGAAATTTAAAATAAAATTCAGACTTTTAATGTTGGTTGGAACTGATGTTAAAAGAGGCTTTAACGTCGATTAGAGTTAGGAACCGACGTTAAAAGCTAAAGCTTTCACATCTGTTCCCACTGAACTGACGTTAAAGGTTATAGTTTTAAGGAACCGACGTTAAAACCTAGACATATGATATCGGTTTCCAAAGAAAACCGATGTCATATCTCTAATATGACGGCGGTTCTTAACCACCGTCATATACTTGGAGATACTATGACTTTCTTATATAAGTCGATTTTTTGGACATGTTTAAAGTCGGCTTTTAACCGCCATTAAACATGTTTTTTGTACTAGTGATGGCTTCCTCTTATGTCATTGATGACCAAATCCTCTCCTATCAATGATTATTTCCTCCTCCCTTTGACTGCTATTCCCTCCTCTTCTAGGCTATTGTGTCATTCTCATTCACTTCTGGGATATTAGCCCCTCCTCATCGATGTTGAATCTTCTCTAATTGAAGATTCTTTCTCCTTGGTCATTCCAACTCTGGCACTACTCTTGTATCTGGATATCACGATTTCTTCTCCATCAATGGAAATCACACTCAATCAATATCCGCCTCATTTTACGCAAAAGAAATTCCTTATAGGTAGGACTGCTAACGGGACTGGTCGGTCTGGATTTTCTATATGCATCTCCTATCTATGAATATTCAGGACCAATTCTGGTTCTTGCGGATCAGTTCGGGTCCAGTTCGGGATCGGATTGGGACGTGGTAATCAGATAAAATTTCAATCTTTACCTAATATTCCCTTATAAATGGCAATGAGTCATGTCAGTGTCAAATTTTGTATATCCATACCTTACCCAGGAATTTCGGGACGGTTATGGACTGGGTCAGGATTGAATAAATGGGTAGAATTCCCAACCCTACTTATATATTTTAAGTTTGCCTTGTGTTTGTTAAAGAGACTTATAGGCTTGAAGGCCGTCTTGCTATACACGAAAGAGACTTAGGTTATCAGATTCAGCAAATCCTCTGTCTCATTCAGAATTCATCTCTCCAGTAGATATTTCGTTCTTGTTTTAAATCCATCATAGTTCTCTTCTTCAGCAGTTTCTCTCTGTCATCAGATATCTCGATGTCATGTGATTCAGAATTTTTTTATAGTATTTTAGTAGTGAAAATATTTAATATTCTTTATAATATTTATTATCTTTTTATTTTGATCACCTAAATTCTCGACGTCATACCATCATGAGTTTGAAGGAGGGTGTTAAAGTAACAATTATTAGTGTGTAACATAAGAAAGGACATCCTTAAAATCTTGTATTTATTTGTTATTTATATAAAAGAGAGGCTAATCTCTATTTAGGGCAAGCAGTCAAGCCGTCTATATTTATTCTAAAATTATTATTGATGCAAATATTGAGATCACAACGCTCTGAATTTAACAATTCACTCCCAATCTATGCATAGCATAAACTAGTAGATATCACAAATTAGAGTTCCATCTCAATCTCAAGTGGAATGCCTCAAACCTTCGTTTCTCACCATCATCTCCATCATCACATCATTCCAAGTGTCAATCGCGCCAGGCATGCACCAATGCAGGCAATCATGCTTGTGATCTTCTCTGCGATCGTTCGGGTGCCCATCTGGCCTCAGCAGCGAAAGATAGTAAATGTCCATGAGTTCCAAATGCACCCATTGTTCTTTCGAGCAGCGGCTGCAGCCTTATAAAACTCCTCTCTCGTCACGGCTTCAATAATCGGGTCTTGTCTGTCCCCTTGAACTCAGCCAAATCTCCTCCTCTGAATGGCACTGTTCTGTTGCAGTACCCACCGTTGTGCCAGTACCCGTGCTCAAAGTGGTTCGGGGCGTGCATCCTGTAGATCACGAAGGGCTTGTGGTCTGTGGTGGTGATGAAGCTGAAAGCAAGGCTGAGGGCTCTTTGGAGAGCGTAGTACTTCCCGAGTTCCGTCACATTGTCCTTCTTACACCCGTGGCAGCCGACCACTGTGTTGTTTTCCACCATGTAACTGTAATGCAAGAACACGGGCCAACACCAATGACTACATAGTCGAAGTTGTGGTATTTCTCCGTCCAGGTATCGAGTACATCGAGATGCAGCAGCAGCGGCTGAGACTGGTCGCTTTGGTCCTCGTTCTCGGTTTTCAGAAGAAACTGAGCGTAAACGAGCGTGACAGTGAGGTTGCAGGATGGGAAGTACCACGTCTCGTCGTCTGAGGCATGATCCAGCTGCACTGGCTTTTCAACCTGATAACATCAATGGGTGAAGATGTGATTTTAGGTAGTGTGATTTGTGTTCACGTAGCTAGTACTTCACCTTGGAGAGAAGGCAAACTAGTGAATCCCTCTGGTTGCGATCAACGGAGTCGCCGATGAACCCGAGAGATTTGTTCTTCATGAAACTCAAGAATTTCTCAGGATTGAATGCGGGCAACGCGCAGCCGTAGGGTCTCCATTTCCAGTGGAGGTACGCCGTGTCGGTGCGGCCATTTCTCAGGCAATTTTGAGGGGAACTAATGCAGGGGCAGCTCTCTGGGTATGCTGGCTCTGAATCAGGATCGAAGATCCACTCGCCTTGAAAAAGATCACATGATCCATCTGTGTACACAAAGTCAGGCAAAATAAATCAAATATCAAAATTGAAACACCCTCAGTTAATTTTGATTCTTAATTAAAACGTCAGCACCTTTTCCAGTGTGGGGTTTGAGCTGCCGTAGCTCTTGAGCGTTCCCTGCGCAGATGAGGAGGAGGAGGAGGAGAGCAGCAGCGAGGAAGAGACTGTGCTGGGTCGCCATTGCTGATCTCTGCTCTTCTTGAGGGCACAGCGGAAGGCAACTATATAGTATTTCGTTTGTGGAGTGGTCGGAGACAAGAAATGGACGCATCACAAACAAGCCTCTCTTTTTTTGAGTGGATGTGTGGTCCGTACGGGCAAACAGCTCAAAGCCTTATCTGTTTACTTACTCCACAAATTTTTAAAGAAAAAAACTAGAAAACTAGTAGTTAGGTATGAATCTACACGCTTATTCTATAATAGTTCAAAAAAGATTTCTTCTCAATTTAATCTTAGGAGTGTTTTTCTTAATTATCATAATAAAAGTTAAAGACATAACTTTAAAATAAGTTTATTTTAATAATTTAAATTTTAGTGAATGAAGAGACATCATTTTCAATAAAATAGGATAATTATTTATGACATCTCAGTCTCTTCCACTTAAAACTTGTTTCTTTTTCTTAACTAATAAATACAACTATTTTTTCTTATCTCATCTTATCTTACTTAACATCTCTCAAATTAAATTTTATGAGGGGGAGAGGGAGATGTGAGGGGATGGGGGAGGTGGGGAAAGAGAGGGGAGGATCATTAGACCGTCGCCACTCCTCGTGAAAAGAGGAAGAAGAAGGAGATAGTATTTTAGACTTTTACTTGTGGCTAAATTTATCCAATAAATTAATTACATTTTCATAAATATTGAGAGGGGCCTAAATTATTTGGTGGGTGTGCCTCTCTCACCGCTCAAGCTCGCGAAGCCTCGGACGTTCTAGGGGGACCACCAGGCTCGCCAATTATTAGAGCTGGGATGATGTTAGCATTAAGTTAAGTACCCATTAAGGAGCGTTTGAGACGAGTTCGGTTCATGTGTGTGAACCACACACATAATAAGACAACTAATCACGTATTGACACGTCTGAGACTGGCAGGAGGACCTCCAGAATTTGTGAGCGAGGAGATTGTGGAGTCTGAAGGCAGCATTAAAGGGGAAGACTTTGTGCCCATCAGTCACAACTTTGTTGTGGTGTTATCACGTTTGCACAGGGTTCGCTGTGGATTTGGGAGGAGTGTATGCCAAGTGTTCAGCAGTTGGTCGCAAGAGCTCTGGTCGAAGATTGGGGAGTTGCTCGCCCTTGGGCTTCCACTCGTGGTCGCCGCTGACTTCATTTGTATTATTGATGCTGACAAAAAAAAAAAATCCAGGGGAGCAAAATTTGAATTTGATCTGGATGTTAGGGAGTTTCGCCGTTTCGTTGCTATGAACAACCTCACCGACATGGGATTCAGTGGGGTGTGTTGCGCCTGCGCCCTTGGCAACAACCTCTCTGAGAAATCCATCAGATGGAGACAGATGCACCGGAGATGTACCCAACACGCACAAGAGCAGTGAACAATAGAGAAAAGCAACCAACACAGTATTTAATAAGGTTCGACAATGTGCCTACATCCTCGGGCAAGAGAGAGAGAGAGAGAGATTTTATTGATTCAACAATCAATTACAACTTATTCCTTCTTCAAGGAATTTTCAGGGGAGATTTTCAGAGGGATTTTCTAGGGATGCAATACATAAGGGCTCTAGCCCTTATTTATAACCACAGAGTCCCAGGGTTTTAGGAAACCCTGATTGGATTCGATCCCAAACAGAAAAGGAATCCGAATCTAAAAAGGTCGGCCAAAATGCGTCAGTCGTCGACCGGCCGTCGACCGACCCATGCCTCAGTCGACCGGCAACAACCGAGAGCAGAGCCTTGTCAATCGGTCGACCTGGCGGTCGGATACTCCTGTGCATGTTGTGCACACTGGTCGACTGGGCGGTCGACCGGCATTCTCCACCAATCGACCGTGCGGTCGACGGGTGCTTTCCTTGCCTGCTTCAATGCGCTGTTCTTGCTCCTTTGATTTTCGGTCTCTATGCTATCTTCCTCTGCCTCATTTATCTCCTCTCTCCCTACAATCTCCACCTCAGTGAAGATTTTCCAAATCTGAGCAGAACTCTAGCGAACGCCAATATATCACCTGGCGAAATCGACACACGATCTCGATTGAGCGCCCTGGAAAAATCGACCCACAATATTGGCGAAATCGATACACGATCTCGACTTGGCCAACAGACTACATTTGTTCCTTCAAACGAATCACCAGCATACGTACAATTGATTTTCACTGATCTCACTAGATCCAAACTGAGATTGTCTTCGCCACTTGCAACTCTCACCAAACTCCAATATCAACTGTAAGTTTTCAACTTCAGCTCAGCTATCAACTGGATGCATCTCACATGCCTTCCCTACACTTCACCGATGAGAACTTCTATACATGCCGATCACCGAACGTGTCTCCAACACAGCAACTACATGATCTCACGAAGAACTCATCATGAGTCAATACTGATTCTCGAATTGTCTGGCTCTCTCTAGTCTACATGTTTTCAGCTGATGGTCCAACCAAGTCTGAGTAGAGCACACCGAACACCATCATCGGCTTCAAAAACTAGATGCACACCCCTCCTATGCAAGCTTAACTGTCTTCTCACCAGAAGATCGTCTCTTCATCGAGATCACAACACCTCACCTCTACATGAAGTCCAACTAGCCACAACACTTCACCTCTACGTGAAGCTCTCCACCTCTACGTGAAGTTCTATTCGGCCACAACTCTTCACCTCTACGTGAAATTCTAATCAGCTTCTCGAGAACCAAATAGCTTCATATGGGTTGCATCACCATTTGGCTGCGCCTTTACGGGCTGCCTACGTACCTTACCCAAAGGATCAAGCAACCGTAGTTCATTGAAATGAGCTTCATCAAGCTCAAGCACTTGTGCCTGAATCTTCAACAGTGAACCTATTTGGCTGAGTCATATGAACCTCCTCACTACCGTCATGGAGAACAACGGCCTTCAACTTGAACTTGTCGCGGTCACAAGCTTGAGATTCATGCTTCTTTACCCACTTTCGTGGTTTTATCTTGGTTCCTATGGCTGCAAACAACTCGACATTCTCATCAATTGTAATACCTCGTTTCCAGAATACGTACCTTGTTGCGTATTCAGCTTTTCAGCCGTATTTTCCGATTTACCTTTCGTATTTATCCAATTTCAATTTCAAATATCATTTTCTTATATATTAGATTTTATGTGATTTTCTGGAATTTTCTAAAATTAAAATGAATTTCTTCAAAACCGGTGTCGACCAGTGTCGCTGATCGATTTCCGAATTTTTATTTCACAAACTTTAGGAATTTCTAGAAAGCCCTTTAGGCATTATCTCTTAGAATCATATTTTCTATCTACATTCTTTTTCTTAGAATTTTATGATTTTATGAAAATTCCAACGGAGTCGGTATTTTTCCGGTTCCGGGATTTTAGTTCCAAACTATAAAGTAATTCTTCAAACGGATTTCACTATTAGTCTTCATGTATTATTATTGATTTTTGGTAAAATTTACGAGTCGTTCCGAGATACTTGAATTTCGGACGATTTCGGTATTTTCCGAAATGTTTTCCGCATTCTCGATTTAAACCCGGGAACCCGTGTTTTCAATATTTTATTTTTCGAGTTAGAGAAAATATTTTCTTTTTATAATTTCTTCTCCTTTTTCCTTTTTCTTTTTCCTTCCTTCTTTTCTTTCCAACAAATTATCTCTTCCAAAATATCTCTTCCAAAATATCTAAAATCCCACCCACTTCCTCATTAATGCCCTCATTAACTCTTCATCTCCATGGCCGGCCACCATTGGCCAAGGGAGACACCCCATCACCCCTATTTGCATAAAACCCCTCTCCAATTCTTTAATTGCAACTCCTTTACAAAAATCAAATCCTATATAAATCCTTCCTTTACAATTCTTTTCTCTTTTTCACTTCACCAAGAAATCAACTTCCCTTTCCTTCTCCAAAGCAAACCCTAGGTCTTCCCTCCATCTCAAGCAACTTGGTTTAAGGATCGTCCGCGATATCGTCAAGAATCGCGTTGGTGCTTTTCGTCGATTTCTATCTCTTCGGGACTCGTAAAGCCCCACACAACCTATCCAAGTGAGTATATTTACTCACCAAGGCTAGACTACTTCCTAGTATGCTTGTGTTGATCATTCATGTTTTCTTGTGCCATAAAAATCGTATTTTTAGCCATTCAAACAACCATCAGAATCTCTATTCTGTTTTCTGTTTTTCCCAGGATTAGTCGACTTGACCTGGATACTAGTCGACTAATCCACCTTGGATGAAACGTAGCTTTTCTGATTTTCACAGTTTTAGTCGACTAAGACCCCATTACTAGTCGACTAGACCACCTAGTCGACTATATTATCAACCTAGTCGACTAACCTATTCCAGATCTAAAAAACCAACTCCCAGTTCCAGTCGACTCATCCCAAATTATTAGTCGACCATATACTTCTAGTCGACTATACATAGTGCCTTAGTCGACTAACATGTCCCGAGGATTAGTCTCAATTTTAGGTATCAAATTTAGTCGACTTGCGTATCCATTAGTCGACTTATAATTTACCTAGTCGACTACCCCCAACCCAGTCGACTAACAAACTCTCTGGAAATCACTTTAGTCGACTCCTGCGGACTAGTAGTCGACTGATGACCCCTATTAGTCGACTAATCTTTCACCTAGTCGACTAATTCTGGCTGGTTAACTCAGTTGTTTTCTTTTCTGATTTTGGTCTAAACATGATACATGTATGATATGCTAGTGTTGTTTATGCTTCATAATTGATACCACATGACATGTTACTTGCAGGATCTCATGACATATACTTCATGACATGTTACCATGTATTTTCATGTAGGACTTGTTAATTAAATTGTATATCTCCACCTTATCATGCTATCACTTATACCAAGCATGATAGACTTGACTTTTGTATAAAATAGATCAACTTATATTGGGTCCGGGGGAGACCATGCGGATATCGATTGTGTTCGTGTGTTTACAGTGGTTTTAGGAAATGTTGTGCAACTCATGTTCCGGTCTAACCTGCGGTACACCAGGGGACGAGGGGAGAGCTTGCTCCCTATTCAGGAATCAAGTCATGACAAGAGCATACAAATAAGACTCTACTGTTTGGCCTAGCGGCTGGCTTCCGTTTACAAGCAACGGAACAATCATGGACCGTTATCCCGGGCATGTACGGGGTCCAGTGTAAACATAGTTCTTCGATACAACCGCTGATTTCCAATAACCCCTTGTTTTATTGGGATATGGATCTATGTGCACTGGGACGCTGGACACATAGCTAGATATCACAATGAAATAAGTAATAAAATTAAGACATTAATTGTAGATGTATTGTTTTAGGACTTTGGAATTTCATGCTCTACCTTTATACTGCTATATCTTATTTACTCATGTCCATTAGCCAGTTGGCCATATCTCGTTATTATGATATGTCTTGATTCTGTGGATTTGCATATTCAGATCCCGAGACTTGGAACGAAGTGGATCCATCCACTGAGGACCAAGAGTACTTCAGTGAGCAGGCCAACCAGCTCTAGTTCCTCCAGTGCCGTACCATTTCTTTTGGCTCACAGGATTTCCTTCTCTTATGTGAGCATTTGTGTAGACTTTGTGTATATTCTTTTGGACTTGGTTGTGAAACAAAACACTTGTAAAGTGTATCAGTTCATAACTTGTATAACTTTGTACTTGTACTCTATTGTTGGCATATATGAATATATCACGCTTGTGTTATACTCTGTTTCTGGATTATATTGTACTTTTTCGCTTAGCGTATATATGTGGGGCAGTTCTGACCTACGTATATACGTCGCGGTGACGTGTCCGTATCCGCCAGGATCGGGGCGTTACAGGTTGGTATCAGAGCCTAGGCTCTCAAACCTAAAGTACAATCAAGTGGCAAATCCTAGTATTTGCTAGTGCCAACTATAATGTACAAAGTTATAGAGTCCGTCTTGCTTCCTTCTTTGATCAATTCCTTCATATCCTGAACTCCTTTCCATTGTTTCCAATTCCAGTTATCATTCGATGGAGAGACGCTCAGGTCGTAACAACGTCGGGCAAGTCCCGAATGGACCTATAGGAGGAGGAGAGAATGCTGATGTCCTCCAGATCATTCAGACTATGCTAGGGAATCAGCAGCAGCAGATGAATAACCAGCAACAGTACCAGCAGCAGCAAATGGACAATCAGCAGAAGCAGATGGAGAACCAACAACAGCAGACCGAGCTCCTTAGGCAAGAGCTAGCGCCCCAAAAGGACAAAGGCCTGGGAATGTGTCCGATTTCCGACGGCTGCAGCCAACTATCTTTACTGGAGGAGAGAAACCACTGGAGGCTGAGCAGTGGTTGACGGACACTGCTGACCTGCTGAATGCCGCCCGTGTACCGAAGGAGGATCGGGTAGAAGTAGCCAAGATCCAGCTTAAAGACATAGCTCGGACTTGGTGGCTTGCGGAGGAGGCGCTTGGAGAAGCCCATCACTTGGAAGACCTTCTCAGAGAGTTTTTACAGCCGGTTCTTTCCTGATACGGCGCAGCAAGAGATGGAGGAGCAATTCATTAGCCTCCAGCAGGGAAAAAGTCGGTGGACGAATACGCCGCAGACTTCCTGAGACTCAGCCGTTTCGCGCCATATATGGTCACAGATGAAGTGAAGCGTGCAAGCCGATTCCAGAAGGGTCTTCAGATGAAGATTCAGATGTACCTCATGCCCCAACATTTGAAGACATATGCAGAGGTTCTTACCAGCGCTCGAGAGGTGGAGCGTGGGTTTGAAAAGGAGAAAGAGACTCAGATGGGAAATCAGGTCATGAAGAGGCCGTTTGTGCCTACGGGAAGAGGAATCCCATTTAGAGCGGCGAAGATGCAGAGGCAGCCCTTCAGACCGGCTCCCTACCAGGCAGCCCAATCATCTATTTTCTGCAACTTCTGTCAGAAGCCAGGGCACACTCAACCAAATTGCCGGAGGGCAAACGGCTTGTGTTTGATATGTGGGTCTCGAGGACATGCAGTAGAGACTTGTCCACACCATCGGAGATTCGGGATGGCCAACCAGCCCTTGCCAGGACTTCCAGGACCCAGTGGACAGAGAGTGCTGCCAGGACCAATTGGGCAGAAGGACCAGGGGCCAGTGGTGAGGAGAGCACCCCTTCCTCCACAGCACATGATTCGTCCAGTGCAGGGGGAGGCAGAACAGCAGTCGGACGAGGCAGAGGTCAGGCCTACAACCTGACAGAGGCTGAGGCAGAGGCTTCAGAGGAGGTGATTGCAGGTAACATCAGAGTATACTCAAAGCCTGTTATCGCTTTATTCGACTCTGGTGCATCCCACTGTTATATTTCTGATAACTTTGTGGCCGTCCATTCTATACCTGTTAAGGTTTTAGACCACAAGTGGGAGATAAGTACAGGGAATGGGGTGATCTTATCATCTAGAGTGTGTACTGACTGTCCAGTAGAACTGTGTGACAAGGTCTTAGCCATAGATATGCTCGTACTCGACACTAGGGGTACGACGTGTGATTAGGCATGACCTGGCTTAGTCAGTATTATGCCGTGATTGATTGTCGAGAGAGGAAAATCAATTTTAGGATTCCCCTTCAGCCTGAGTTTCAGTTTAGTGGAGAAGTGAAGTCCACTAAGGGAAAGCAGATCATTTCATCGGAGGTTCAGAAGCAGAAGGTACCGGTGTGGGATGAATTCCGGAGGTATTTGCTGAGATCACAGGACTGCCACTGTCAGGACGATTGAGTTCTCCATCGAGACTATTCCAGGAGCAGCACCTATATCTAAGGCTCCGTACAGGATGGCACCGACGGAGTTGGAAATCCTGAAGAAGCAGCTACAGGAGTTATCAGATAAGGGATTGATCAGGCCCAGTACATCACCGTGGGGAGCTCCAGTATTGTTGGCCAATAAGAAGGATGGTAGCAAGAGACTTTGTATTGACTATAGGGAGTTAAACAAAGTCACCATCAAGAACAGGTATCCCCTTCCCAGGATTGATGATCTATTTGATCAGCTTCATGGAGCCCGCGTATTCTCCAAGTTGGACTTACAGTCGGGTTACCATCAGCTGAGGGTGAAGAAGGAGGATATACTGAAGACGGCATTCAGGACCCGATATGGCCACTACGAGTTTCTTGTTATGCCTTTCGGAGTCACTAATGCCCCTGCCGTGTTTATGGATTTAATGAACCGAGTGTTCTCGCCCTTCTTGGATCATTTGTTGTTGTTTTCATTGACGACATCTTGATCTATTCAAGGAACAGGAGGGAGCATGCAGAGCACTTGAAAATTGTGTTGCAGACACTTCAGCAGGAGCAGCTTCATGCCAAAAGGAGTAAGTGTGAGTTCTGGCTGGACAGCATAGCATTCCTCGGACATGTGGTGTCAGCAGAAGGTATCTCAGTGGATCCGAGTAAAGTCCAGGCAGTAAAGGAGTGGCCAATCCCGAGGACAGTGACAGAGATAAGGAGTTTTCTTGGACTAGCTGGCTATTACAGACGCTTCATCCAGGATTTCTCTCGGATTGCAGCTCCATTGACGAAGCTTACCAGGAAAGGGGAGAAGTACATCTGGACAGAGGAGTGTGATGCAGCCTTCGAGCAGTTGAAGCAGAAGCTCATTTCGGCTCCTATCTTGAGAACTCCCTCAGGGAGAGGAGGAATGGTCATCTTTAGTGATGCCTCAGGTAAAGGCCTGGGATGCGTGCTTATGCAACATGATCATGTTATCGCATATGCATCCCGGCAGTTGAAGCCTCATGAGAGGAATTACCCAACTCATGATTTGGAGTTGGCAGCAGTGATCTTTGCCTTGAAGATTTGGAGGCACTATCTTCTGGGAGATAGAGTGCTAATATATACAGATCACAAGAGCCTCAAGTACATCTTTTCACAGAAAGAGCTGAATATGAGGCAGAGGAGATGGCTGGAGCTTATGGCAGACTACGACATTGACTTGCAATATCATCCAGGCAAGGTCAATACAGTTCCGGATGCTTTGAGTAGGATGCCAGAGAACAGAGTGCTTGTCCAGTTCACTCAGCAAGAGGACTTGATTCGAGATTTCATTCGATTGGATCTGATGGTAGTTCGAGGAGCTGAGAAGACAGGACAGCTTATGGCCTTACAGATCCAGTCTTCACTGTTGGAGGAGATTAAGGAGGCACAGAAGGAGGACCCCAGACTTCAGACATTCAGAGATCAAGTCGAGGCTGGATTAAGGACGGATATCTGTATTCGTCCGGATGGTGCCTTGTACTATGGAGATAGACTTTGTGTCCCTCAGGGGGAAGTGAGACAGAAGATTTTAGCTGAAGCACAAGTTCAGCTTACTCTATACACCCTGGAGGAAACAAGATGTACCAAGACCTGAAGAAGCACTTTGGTGGAATGCCATGAAGAGAGAGATAGCACAATTTGTGGCTAAGTGCTTGGTGTGCCAGCAGATTAAGATCGAGCATCAGAGATCGGCTGGACTTCTGCAACCTTTGCCAATACCCGAGTGGAAATGGGAGCATATCACGATGGACTTTGTCACGGCATTACCTCGTAGTCAAAGGTAATAATGCCGTGTGGGTCATCATTGATCGTCTCACTAAGTCGGCCCACTTTATACCATTCCGGGTCGGTCAGACGACAGAGGTGTTGGCAGAGAAGTATATGAAGGAAGTGGTCCGTCTACATGGAGTGCCAGTCAGTATTGTTTCAGACAGAGACACGAGATTCAGATCTCACTTTTGGGAGAGTCTCCAAGAGAGTCTGGGCACTCGTCTGAAGTTCAGTACAGCTTATCATCCCCAGACAGACGGACAGTCAGAGCGGACCATCCAGATCCTCGAAGATATGCTTAGAGCCTGCATGATTGAGTTCGGGGGTTCTTGGGAAGACCATCTTCACTTGGCTGAGTTTTCATATAACAACAGCTATCAGGCAAGTATAAAGATGGCACCTTTTGAGGCACTGTATGGGAGGAAATGCAGGTCACCAATTTGCTGGGATGAAGTTGGTGAGAGGAGCCTGTTGGGACCAGAGATGCTGATCCAGACGACAGAGAAAGTCAAGATTATCAGGGATCATCTCAGGGCAGCTCAGAGCAGGCAAAAGAGTTGGGCAGATTCTCGGAGGAGGCCATTGGAATTCGGAGTTGGAGATCATGTGTTCCTGAAAATTTCACCGACCAAGGGAGTGATCCGCTTCGGCACTCGTGGGAAACTAAGTCCGAGGTATATCGGCCCATTCGAGATATTAGATCGAGTGGGAGATGTGTCTTATCGATTGGCGCTGCCGCCATCGTTGGACGGGGTTCATAATGTTTTCCACGTGTCTCAGCTGAGGAGATATGTGAAGGATGAGAGTCACATTTTGGATCATTCCGAGTTGGAGCTTCAACCGGACTTATCTTATCAGGAGCAGCCGATGGCCATCTTGGACAGGAGTGTCAAGACACTGAAGAGCAAGGATATACCTTTGGTGTTAGTGTCTTGGAACGCCATGTACGGGAGAGGCTACATGGGAGCGAGAGGACGTCATCCGAGAGCGATACCCTCAACTCTTCACCAATTGGTAAGACTCTTTCCTTCTATCCCTCTACCGTTATATTCCATTTATCATGTCCTTCCTTGTTGCCTTTAACTTTACGAAATTTCGAGGACGAAATTTTTGTAAGGTGGGTAGATTGTAATACCTCGTTTCCAGAATACGTACCTTGTTGCGTATTCAGCTTTTCAGCCGTATTTTCCGATTTACCTTTCGTATTTATCCAATTTCAATTTCAAATATCATTTTCTTATATATTAGATTTTATGTGATTTTCTGGAATTTTCTAAAATTAAAATGAATTTCTTCAAAACCGGTGTCGACCAGTGTCGCTGATCGATTTCCGAATTTTTATTTCACAAACCTTTAGGAATTTCTAGAAAGCCCTTTAGGCATTATCTCTTAGAATCATATTTTCTATCTACATTCTTTTTCTTAGAATTTTATGATTTTATGAAAATTCAACGGAGTCGGTATTTTTCCGGTTCCGGGATTTTTAGTTCCAAAACTATAAAGTAATTCTTCAAACGGATTTCATATTAGTCTTCATGTATTATTATTGATTTTTGGTAAAATTACGAGTCGTTCCGAGATACTTGAATTTCGGACGATTTCGGTATTTTCCGAAATGTTTTCCGTTTTCCGCTTCTCGATTTAAACCGGGAACCCGTGTTTTCAATATTTTAATTTTTCGAGTTAGAGAAAATATTTTCTCTTTTTATAATTTCTTCTCCTTTTTCCTTTTTCTTTTTCCTTCCTTCTTTTCTTTCAACAAATTATCTCTTCCAAAATATCTCTTCCAAAATATCTAAAATCCCACCACTTCCTCATTAATGCCTCATTAACTCTTCATCTCCATGGCCGGCCACCATTGGCCAAGGGAGACACCCATCACCCCTATTTGCATAAAACCCCTCTCCAATTCTTTAATTGCAACTCCTTTACAAAAATCAAATCCTATAAAATCCTTCCTTTACAATTCTTTTCTCTTTTTCACTTCACCAAGAAATCAACTTCCCTTTCCTTCTCCAAAGCAAACCCTAGGTCTTCCCCTCCATCTCAAGCAACTTGGTTTAAGGATCGTCCGCGATATCGTCAAGAATCGCGTTGGTGCTTTTCGTCGATTTCTATCTCTTCGGGACTCGTAAAAGCCCCACACAACCTATCCAAGTGAGTATATTTACTCACCAAGGCTAGACTACTTCCTAGTATGCTTGTGTTGATCATTCATGTTTTCTTGTGCCATAAAAATCGTATTTTTAGCCATTCAAACAACCATCAGAATCTCTATTCTGTTTTCTGTTTTTCCCAGGATTAGTCGACTTGACCTGGATACTAGTCGACTAATCCACCTTGGATGAAACGTAGCTTTTCTGATTTTCACAGTTTTAGTCGACTAAGACCCCATTACTAGTCGACTAGACCCACTAGTCGACTATATTATCAACCTAGTCGACTAACCTATTCCAGATCTAAAAACACCAACCCAGTTCCAGTCGACTCATCCCAAATTATTAGTCGACCAATACTTCTAGTCGACTATACATAGTGCCTTAGTCGACTAACATGTCCCGAGGATTAGTCTCAATTTTAGGTATCAAATTTAGTCGACTTGCGTATCCATTAGTCGACTTATAATTTACCTAGTCGACTACCCCCAACCCCAGTCGACTAACAAACTCTCTGGAAATCACTTTAGTCGACTCCTGCGGACTAGTAGTCGACTGATGACCCCCTATTAGTCGACTAATCTTTCACCTAGTCGACTAATTCTGGCTGGTTAACTCAGTTGTTTTCTTTCTGATTTTGGTCTAAACATGATACATGTATGATATGCTAGTGTTGTTTATGCTTCATAATTGATACCACATGACATTACTTGCAGGATCTCATGACATATACTTCATGACATGTTACCATGTATTTTCATGTAGGACTTGTTAATTAAATTGTATATCTCCACCTTATCATGCTATCACTTATACCAAATGATAGACTTGACTTTTGTATAAATAGATCAACTTATATTGGGTCCGGGGGAGACCATGCGGATATCGATTGTGTTCGTGTTTACAGTGGTTTTAGGAAATGTGTGCAACTCATGTTCCGGTCTAACCTGCGGTACACCAGGGGACGAGGGGAGAGCTTGCTCCCTATTCAGGAATCAAGTCATGACAAGAGCATACAAATAAGACTCTACTGTTTGGCCTAGCGGCTGGCTTCCGTTTACAAGCAACGGAACAATCATGGACCGTTATCCCGGGCATGTACGGGGTCCACTGTAAACATAGTTCTTCGATACAACCGCTGATTTCCAATAACCCCCTTGTTTATTGGGATATGGATCTATGTGCACGGGACGCTGGACCACATAGCTAGATATCACAATGAAATAAGTAATAAAATTAAGACATTAATTGTAGATGTATTGTTTTAGGACTTTGGAATTTCATGCTCTACCTTTATACTGCTATATCTTATTACTCATGTCCATTAGCCAGTTGGCCATATCTCGTTATTATGATATGTCTTGATTCTGTGGATTTGCATATTCAGATCCCGAGACTTGGAACGAAGTGGATCCATCCACTGAGGACCAAGAGTACTTCAGTGAGCAGGCCAACCAGCTCTAGTTCCTCCAGTGCCGTACCATTTCTTTGGCTCACAGGATTTCCTTCTCTTATGTGAGCATTTGTGTAGACTTTGTGTATATTCTTTTGGACTTGGTTGTGAAACAAAACACTTGTAAAGTGTATCAGTTCATAACTTGTATAACTTTGTACTTGTACTCTATTGTTGGCATATATGAATATATCACGCTTGTGTTATACTCTGTTTCTGGATTATATTGTACTTTTTCGCTTAGCGTATATATGTGGGGGCAGTTCTGACCTACGTATATAGTCGCGTGACGTGTCCGTTATCCGCCAGATCGGGCGTTACATCAATGTCTTCAACCTATTCAGTATCAACACTGGCTACATGATCTCCACCCGGTGTCACATCCGTGAAGTCTTCACTGATACCGAACCAACTGGAGATGGTGGAGTAGCATCAACCTCCACCCGCTGCGATACTTCCTTGGTCTCCGTCCTCTTACCTGCTGAGAGACGGTAGAATTCCACACTAAAGTCTCATCAAACGTGGCATGCTGACTCAACACGATCTTCTTGTTTTCGGGGTTCCATAACCTGTAGCCTTTCATATTTCTCTTGACATCCAAAAATACAAACTTCTTTGCTCGCAGATTCACCATGCCATCTTGGCACTGAAGTAGGTCAGACTTCTAAATTCCCGCAGTAAAGCATGACCTTGAGTAGCTTTCCCAGACCAAATTTTCAATAGAGTTTTACCTCCTATCGCAGTCGATCTATTATGAGATGGCTAGCATACACAATCGCTTCTGCCCAAAACGATTTGTCTAATTGTATTAGACAACAATCACTGAACTTCTCCAGTAAGGAACGGTTTACTTCCTTAGCCACCCATGTATACATTTATGTGAAGTGAGTACCAATACCAGTGTTTTGGCCAAATCGTAGGAATGGTTCATGTCTCTTTCAACATTACCAATCTGTACCTTGATCTTCCTACTTATCCGCTTCTCCATTCTTCCTTTCCACTTCACCAACATATCTAGCACTTCACACCTTTGTCTCAAGGGATATACCTAGATAAATCCTCAATAAAAGAGACAGAGTACATGTGACCTCCAAACGATGCAGTCTTACCAGGTCCCCAAACGCTTACGTGAACACAATCAAGAAGACTTCTGAGCGGCGAGTACTGGCTGAATTTTACCTTCTTCTTGTCCAGAACGTGTGTTCACCAACCAAGTTGCAGGTAGCAGCACCTTCCAATGGTCCCTTCTTTGCAGGAGCTTGCAAAGACTTTTTACCTCCATTCTGACCTTCATCTTGTTGGCCCGGAGGCCTTTCTCTCTAGTTTTGATGATGATTAACTCATGTAGTTATGTTTACTATAATCTTGTGATTTTAGTTTCAGATCATGTAACAAGATATTAGTTGGTGATTGCTTCAAAAAGAGGAGTTTGGAAGCCTTCACAAGTGATTCCAGTGCCCGAGCATCAAGATCATACATAGCCTTGCTCATGGATCACGGTTTGGATCGGGTCGACTTGAAGATGGAGATCCTCAAGAAGACTTAGGTATCCTAGTTTAGTTAGTATATTTTAGATCCATTTGTAAAGCTTAGTATAGTTGATATGCTCAAGTGCACAACACACACAAGTCTTATGTTTTGAAAATGGTTTTCATGAATAGATTGATCAAAACAAGTTTAAATGGTTTTATATGTATAGTAGATGTATTCTTTCTATACATGCATGCTTAACTTCCTAGACAAACTTATTTTGACTTACTATTCATGTATTGAAAAATCCAAGTTTGATAAAATACTATCTTTGGTTTTTGATAAAATTTGCAAGACACAAAAATAATTCCTAATGTTTAATATTGTCTTGAAATTTTTATCACAAGTTTGTGTTTCAATATAAAATGTTAAAAACATTTTATGGTATTTTTAGAAGAGATAAAGAATTTTTTAGAAATATGTTAACTGTTTTTCTGACCCAGAACAGAACTGGCTGACAGGCCATGCCGGTCGACGGGCGGTCGACCGACGTGCACAGACCTGTGCACGTCTGTTGGCATAGTGGGCCGGTCGGCCGTCGGCCGACCGGATCAGAGAGCCTTGCTCTCTGTATCTGGGCGGTCGACCGAGCGGTCGACCGGAACAGAGAAGTCTGCTCTCTGTATCTGGGCGGTCGGCCGTGCGGTCGACCGGATTGCCTAACGGTCATATTTATGACCGTTGGGCGGTCGACCGGGCGGTCGATCGCCAGCCTGTCAGCCTGCCAGATCAGCCTAACGGCTAGTTTTCTGTTTGGCCTATATAAACCCCATTTCTTTGGGATTTTGGCTAAGATTTTCTAGAGCAAAAATTTCTCTATTCTTTGGTTTAAAAATAAGTTTTCAAAAGAGTTTAAGTGCCAAAAAGATTCATCTATTTGTTTTTAAAGTGTTTTGTTTATTTCAAAGAAATTAGGTTTTTGGGAATTTGTCTTGATCTAAAATTCTATATTCATTTGGTATTTTTCCCAAGAGTTTTTCTTTGATCAAAACACTTATTTTTCACACTTGAGCTATCTTCTATCCTATTCTATTAGGATCATTTGTTTGTGGTAAAAGAGAGATTGTTTGTGGTTGAAAGATACCACCAAGTTGTAAACCCTTGCTTTGATTGGGTTGCTCCTCTTTGATAGAGGTTGAGGTGTGTTTGCTCCCTCTATTGTGAGGTAGAGATTGTTTGTTGGTTACGCCTTATCCCTCTTCGGTAAAGGTGGATTGTGGTTGTATTGCTCGGTGTCATTGTACGGTTGTGAGAGAAGGGAGTTCGGTACTCCTTTAGTGGATTGGAAAATCCTTCACGGTGGTGAGGCGGGGATGTAGAGCTAGGGGATCGAATCTCGAAACACATCATTGTGTTTGCGTTTGATCCAATTTCTCTAACCCTCTCTCCTTTATTTGTGCAAAGCATCCTTCATCAATATCTATTGCTTGTGTTGTCCTTGCATTGATTCATATTGCTTATTCATTATATGCTTGGATTGCTTGTGTGTGCCTCACTTGTACTTAACCACAAGAGCTTCATATAACACCTCAACCCATATCTGGGGAATCAAGAGGAGTTAGTCCAGAGCCCTTCACGGGGAATTCGGCTACACTTGTTGGTTGTATTAAGTTTGCGCAATATTTGTTTAAGCTTCCGCATTTAGTGCATTTAGTTTCTAGATTAGCATTTACACCTATTCACCCCCCCTCTAGGTGTTTTCAATTGGTATCAGAGCCTGCGCTCCTGATACTTTAGGCTTAACATCTTAGGAGTGAGATCTTGTTTAGCTAATCTACATTTGCATTTGCTTGTTTGCACACATATAGTTTGGACCCATGGACTTCATGACCCCACCTATGTTTGACCTTTCCAACATTCTTGTTTGGAAAACTAAGATGTCCATTTACCTACAAACCCTAGGATATAAGGTTCACCTTGCCATTACCAAGGAATCCTACCTTAGTGATAGCACGCATATAGGGGCCAATGCACAAGCCCTTGAGGCCATTAGAAGCACATGAAATAAAAAATATCTTATGCTTGCTTCTAACTTTGATCCGCATTTGCAGTGTGGAATATGTTGACAACCACCACCACCTCCAAACTTCAAATGCCTGTCCAACAAGAAAGAAAACTAGTGGAGAATCCGATTCTCAATGCTATATGGTCCAAGGGAATGACTCCTTGAGGTACAATCGGAAACTCAACTAGATAGTTTTGATTCTAATTCTTCATGTGATGAATTTGTTGATGCCCATGCTTGAATAAGAACTCTCAACTGTTTGTGAAAAATTGATTGAAAAATATAAGATTTTGAAAAGAAAAGTCTAGGCCTTAACAATAATAATAAAGATTTGTTTTCTAGACTTAATATGATTTTGCAAGAGAAGGTGGAGATTTCTAATAAAAGGGATTCATTGAAATCTCAACTAGACCATGCTCTAAAAGAAAATAATTTTTTAAAATCTAAAATGATTGTGATGATGTTTTGAAGAAAAA
>JAVJIF010029375.1:0-19696 GCA_038442645.1 Agave tequilana | reverse complement strand
TGGACCTCAATTTTCCGCTGTGTTCCAATAGGAGCCAACACACTTACAAAAGTTTCAACGGCATTTCTGACTATTTCAACATCATCACATTCTTCCTTTAAGACAGATAGGAGTGCAGGGAATCCTGTTGCAAGATGAAGAAGCATATATGATATCTTATTGGACCAGCAATGAAACATGATAGAGATTCTTTTAAATGAAAGGAAGGAGAGCGCACCTGTAGCCCTAACTGCCAGCTGAGCTGAAGACTTTCTGCTACAAGTGACTGCAGTTCTGTCACAGCTTCATATCTATCCTCAGCTAGTACACCATTGCTTATGCGATAAGCAACCGTTCAACATGGCTAAGTGGGGAAAAAACCAAAGTTAAAGATAGAAAATATGCCATATGATGAAACAATTTATTGGAGAGAAATTATATGAAGAAATTGCCAGATGCCACATACATACACAAAAAAGTACTAATATGCAATAGAAACCTTTCACTTCTGTAGGAAATCATCAAGGAGAAGCAGTAATTGTAATATTTTATTTATATATAGTACACACTACACAGTACATATCACCAAATTAATTTTCTTTTCGGCTTTGGTCAACTGCCAACTATTCCAAGTTAAGTATTACTGGTAATGTGTATTCAGTTATGATGAAAAGCCTAACACGAGGAACCATAATGGTTCACTGTTTACTCTCAAAAAAAAAAAAAAAAGTTACGATGGAAAGCCAAGAGCCTCTTTTTGCACGGTATACCAAATGGCCTACATCCTCAGGAAGTATATCTTTTACACCAAACTATTCTCTTATACTACTTCGGCAGCCAAGGATTCTTGATAAAGGTTCCATGATAAAATAATAATGAAATTTATTAAATAATCTGAAATCTTCATTTTAAAATTTTATTTCCACCAAGACCTCTTTTCGCAAGGGTTTATTCTCTTATACTGCTTCTGCAGCCAAGAGTTCTTGATGATAGTTAAGAGACAAAATTGTTCATTTTATGAAATTTATTAAATATTCTGAAATCTTCATCCGGAAGTTCCATTACCTTTTCTCCTGTTGAGAAATAAAACTAATGAATAGCCAAGAAGACTCTTTTTTCATGGTAACTACCTGAAATGCCTTCTTCCTTGGGAAGAATATTTCCTACATAGATTATTCTCTTCTACTACTTGTCAGCTAAGAATTCCAGATAGAAGGACAAAATCATTCAACTAAATTTATTAGATAATTTGAAATCTTCATTTACAAGTTCTATTTCGTTTTATCCTGTTGAAAAATCACGCTTCTAGTTTTTTTTTTTTTTAAGTTTTTTTCCTCATAACATAAAAGTACTATTTTGCATACATTGCATGTTATACCGAGATGTGTCAACAGAGACCCAGAATATTTGGATATTTCCTCTATTTCATTAATGCATGCCGCTCTTCCTAGCCTTTCAATCACTTGTATCGTCCGAAGTTTCTTGTCAGTTGAATGACAAACTTAATCTTTTGACAAACTAAATTAACCAAATCCTCAACTGTACAGGAAAAAGAAAAAGTATATGACAATTTTCTAGTATATGCATTAGCTGCAATATTTGTTATTTGTGCTTCCTTCAGCACTTTAAAAGCAATGAATGTGCACTCATTGCACAAGAAATATGTAACAAATTTATTTAGTTTCAAGAATTTTAAGGACATGGAGAGCTGAAGACAATAACCATTATAAATATCAAAACAAGTATGTTCACACATGGATGCAGCTTTTTGGGAGAGAGAGGGAGCAAGATGACCATAAAAGCCTCTCCCATTAGACTATTAGAGATAACAGATGGAAATTCTTAAGTTCCTTCCGCTGCACAAAAACTCTGAAAGTTGTTGGGAGGGTTGAGAGTAATATTTTTATATCATCAAACTTCCCTATTATGGGCTGAAACGTGGGTTTTTGCACAAAATTATTTTTTTAATCCGCTTTTTTATGTGGGTCCAATGGAATTTGAACCAAGGTTGTTTAGATATCATCTTAAATTCCTTTCTGCTGCACTAAAACTCTGAATCTATGGTGAGGATGGAGGGTAATATTTTTATATTACATCAAAAATGATTAAGAAGAAACAATATTTTCAACCACAGTAAGAATGATATCTAGAAATGGTTTACATTGCTACCAAAAATGTAAGCATTTTACCTATCTTCATTTGAAGCAGACTTGTCATTCCCAAAAACTAGTACACCAATTCCCTGCACAAGACTTTGACGCTTAAGATTGGAAATTCATATAAATCACAAAAAGGTTAATAGAATGTTGATCTATACCACAACAGTGATCTAAAACAATAAAAATAGAATAACAAGAAGTAGATTAATGAAATTCGTAATCCAGATGTCAAACTGCCTCATTGTCATAGGATACACAGAGGAGATTTCAAGTGGAGTACATTGAAAATTTTCACATAATAAAACCAGACAGCTAATATGTATATTAGAATTTTGAAGATGCAGTTGGCTGTTGAAATCTGGATTAACATATTTTTTACGAAGTTTAATATTATCCTTCTAATAATAAAATTTGGAGGCCTATCTCTCAGAGTAATTGGTATAGGTTAAGCCGGTTTAGGCTAAGTTCTCGTTTACTTATTATAAGTCCAACTAGCATTTGCCTTAGTTAATTGAGTCAGTGGAGTCTTAGTTGGAAATGGAGTGGTTTAGAACAGGTTTTGGAATAGGAATTGTGACAGTTTATATAAGATCTGGGTCCGGCACATATGCTCTGTTTCTCTTGTGTAGAGACAGATAGTAGTTTATCATTGTGAATTATCAGTCCTCTGTCCACTAATCCATCTACCTGCTCCCCCCCCCCCCCCCCCCCCCCTCCCCCCCAATTGTATACTCAATAAAGACATGAGAAGAGGGGAAGGTAGTTACAGTAAACATTGAAGGAAAAGAAAGATAAGGAAAATGAGATATTGAAATGAGCAAAAATAAAGAAATTACTTGCACCGATATTCGCGTTTGACTTTTGGGGCTAAACTGTTAGAAGGTGAGAAGCTTTTACACGCTAGTCTTTTAGAAACCGATTCATGTAATAGAAGTACATATTATTTAGTGCTAGCATTTTTCATTGTACTTCCAATGCTCGGATTGCTATATGAAAAGTGATTTGGTATTATATGAAAATGAGAATTTGATAGGTTATAAGACATTGTTTCTCAGATGTATTTTAGATTTTGAACTAAAAACTATGCATTATTTTGTGAATAAAACTATGTTTTCCACCTTTATAGATATAAATAAGATTGTCGAGCTGGGTACAATGAGGAGCTTAATAATTGTTGAGGTTTGCCAGGTACTCGGTTTGATTTCTAAAAAAGTTGAAGACATAGAGTTAAACTTTAGTTATTTAAGATTTCTGAAAGATGTAAGGATTTCACGGGAGTCTATATTATTTAGTTGGAGACTGATGAGTTATTCATGCCCTGAAACTTTTTATTAACGGGAACGCTAGATCTTATTACATGTAAATGCTATGTTTGAAGTGCACTGGTCTCACATGTGACATGAGCTAGTTTCAAATGTGTGCGGGATTTATTCAATGCATATGTTGCCATAGTCATGTCTACTGATGCTGCAAATTGGGGGTATGACATCAAGGACAAAGAGGTTCTTTTGTAGTTGCTAAAACCTAATTTGACTCGTTTGGATGGTCCAATTGGCAAACTGAAGTTTATTTCCGATACCCTTTCAAATTGCAGTTTTATAAAACTTAGATAGAGATCTAATTCTCTCTTCTCCCAACTCGTCCTCTTCCCTAAAACTGCAGTTAGCTTAAATATTCTTGTGACGATCTAACTGGACAAAACTTTAGTAAATTTTAGGTCATTCTCCTGCTAGATGCCATGTAAAAACTGAATTTTACTAGTATCAATCTATGGACTGATTTTAAGTCGTAGTTTCAGTTCTCATATACTTCTTCTAATGTGAGAAATCTAAAGTTGGGGCACATTTAAGCTCATTAAATTTTGTTGGCCTACCTTCCTTGGGAAGTTTAGCTCATAAATGATTAATATCAATGTCTATGATTAATATCAATTAACAGAAAATAGAAAAATCCTGAGCAATTCAGAACCTCCTGGACTTTGAATCATGCTCTATAGCTGACCGCATTACTATAAAAAAATAGCTTCATGATGATGTATTTTATATTCAAACTTTTAAACAATTAAGTCAACCATAAAATTAAGCCACCAAAATATTGATGCAGACAAGGAAGCGAACCACGCCGACTAGATCTCGTTTTTAGCGCCAACAAACCCTTAAGGATACCTTCAGGTAGGAAAAGCACTCGAATCCATGAGTAAAGAGTAACCAACTTGAAACCACGAGCAATTGAAAGAGGGAAAACTGAATTTTATTGATAATCAAAGTTCAATCTAAAAACAAAAATACAATAGCCTTATATAGGCAAATAAAAAAAAGAATATTACTCGAACTAGAAAACCTAATTATATGAAAGAAAAATAAAACTAATCAGAATTCAAACCAGGCTCAAAACCAACTCCAACTTAGAGTCAAATATGGCTGACACGCATAGGACTATCGACAATCATAGGACCATGTCGACAGCTGACACGAATAGGGTTGTCGACAGTCAAAGAACCCTGTCGACAGACTATATAGCTCAACTCTCGGGAAAATCCTGTCGACGGACTGAGCTGCGCCCGTCGACAGGCCAAGCTTTGGTTGTCGACAATACAGTCTGTCTGGCTTGTTTTTCCTCTGTTCTCCTACATTAGTCCCTTCGTCTTTAAAAGAACTTGTCCTCGAGTTATAGTCTGGATATAACTGCTCGGCAGGGTAATAGTCATAAAGGTCAGCCACATTGAATGTCTTGGATATCGTCATATCGCTTGAAAGATCCACAACGTAAGCGTTATCACTGATCTTCTTTCCAATCTTGAACGGGCTATACTTCTTTGGCTTTAACTTGTTGTATGCTCCAGCTGAAATTCTTTCTCTCCTCAAGTACACCATCATCATATCTCTTTCCTCAAAGAGTTTCTCTCGCCTCTTCTTATCGGCTGCAGCTTTATATCTTGCATTAGATTTTTTCCAACTACAACCGAACTTGTTCTTGTACATCTAGAACTTATTCAGCCATAGCGTTAGCAACATTACTAAACTTCTCCCTAATTGGTAGTTTAGTTAAATCAAAGAGTTGATGAGGTACCCTCCTATATATAATTGCAAAAGGTGACATACCCGTTGAACTATGAACCATGCTGTTATATGCAAACTCTGCTTGGGACAAAACTTGATCCCATACTCTTGGTTTGTCTTTACACATGCTTCGCAGCACATTACCTAAAGTGCGGTTGATAATTTCTGTTTGTTCATTGATTTGAGGATGTGTCGTGCTGCTGTACTTCAATGATGTATCAAATCTCCGCCACAAGGTAGTCCAAAAATAGCCAAAAACTTGCTATCTCGATCTGAAACTATGAAACTTGGCACACCATGTAATCTCATAATTTCTTGAAAAAATAATTTGATCACATGTGCGTCAGAAGTCTTGCGGTAAGGAATAAAGTATGTCATTTTGGAGAACCGATCTATCACAACGAAGATTGAATCCACTCCCTTTCGTGTGTGAGGAAGTCTCAACACGAAATCCATACTCAAATCTTCCCAAATATCTTTAGGAACGAACAAAAGTGTATACAAACTCATATTTTGTGCTTGTCCTTTATAAACTTGGCAAACTGGACAAGTTTTCACAATGATAGTCACGTCCTTTCCCAATTGCGGTCAGTAATATCTTTCTTCATTACTAGCAAATATCTTGTCTCTTCCAAAATGCCCTCCAAGCCCGCCTCCATGTAATTCTCTAATGACCTTCTCCCGCAAGGAAGTCTATGGAACACAACCAATTTTCTTTGAAAAAAATCGTCCATAATATGATAGTCTTTCGCAGGTTGCCTTGTCGAACACTTGTCTCAAATTTCTTCAAAGTCTTCATATTTCTCATATAACTCCTTCAAGAAGTCAAACCTAATAATCTCACTTTGCAAAGTGATCAATAATTGTACCCTTCTACTTAATGCATCAAGAACTTTGTTGTCGACCCCGGACTTGTGTCGTAAAAGTTGAATTGCTCAAAATAAGATGCCTACCGTGCATGTATTTTGTTAATGTGCTTCTAATTCTTAAAGTGTTGGAGTGATTGATGATCTGAATATAGCACAAAGTCATTAGCTATAAGGTAGCTCTCCCATATTTTCAAAGAATGATAGATTGCATACAACTCTTGTTCATAAGTAGACCATTTCTGACTTGCCTCGTTCAACTTTTCACTTAGGAAAGCAATGTCTCCTTTCTTGTGAAAGAATTGCCCCCAATACCGACTCCACAAGCCTCACACTCTAACTCGAATACCTTCTCGAAATTTGAAAAAGCTAGTATGGGTGCCTGTGTAAGCTTATGCTTAATTAGTGTAAATGCCTCATCCGTCGTTGTAGTCCAAAGAAAAGAATCTTTCTTCTTCAAGCAATTAGTAATTGGTGCTACCAAGCTATTATAATTTTAGATGAAAGGCCGGTATAAAGTAGCTAAACCATGAGAACTCCTCATCTCTGTGGCACTTTTGGGTACGGGCCAATCCTGTATTGCTCTTATTTTCTCTTCGTCCACAAATCCCTTGAGAACTAACTACGAACCCTTAGAATATCAAACACGTAGTCATAAAGCTGTACTTCTTCAAATTGATGTATAACTTATTAGCTTGTAAAACTGTCAACACTTCCCGTAGATATTTCATATGCCCTCTCACTCGAACTGTAGATAGAGATATTATCAAAGTAAACAACCATGAACTTTCCTAGGACTAGTTTCAGCACCTGATTCATCAATCTTATAAAAGTACTAGGTGCTTGGATAGTCCAAAGGGCATGACCATCCACTCGAATAATCCCTCCGGAGTCTTGAAAGTTATTTTTCATTCATCTCTCGGCCTAATGCGGATTTGGTGGTAACAACTCCTGAGGTCAATCTTTGAAAACATGCACGAGCCTCCCAATCTATCCAACATATCATCAAGTCGATAGCGAATGGTGATCTTATTGATTGCTCGGCTATCTATATATATGTGCCATCTTTCATCCTTCTTTGGCGTTAAAAAAAAGTCGGTACCACACATGGACTCATACTCTCCCTAATGTGTATCTTGTGTATCAACTTTTCAATCTTCTCCTTGAGAACTTCACTCTCCTTAGGATTCATTCGACAGTTTGAAAGACTAGGTTGATTAGCTCCAGGATAAGATTGATGTAGTGTTGAATATCTCTCATGGGTGGCAATCCTTTCGGAAGCTCATCATGAACAACTCCCTTAAACTCTTCCAACAATGGTTTTCATCTTTTTGGGAATTCTGACGGTTTGAGTAACTTCTTCTTTGACAACTAAAGCAAATCTCTTCTTATTCTCCTTCGATTCCACCAAAAACTCACCTCGATTGCATTTGGATATGAATTTTGGCTCTTTTTCATTTATAGGTCTTAGAGCGGGTGGAATCAGCCTCATAGCAACTATTTTGCCCTTCCAATTGAACATATAGATGTTCATCTTTCCTCTGTGGGTGACATCAGCATCATGTTATCATGGTCTCCCCAAAAGAATATGACATGCATCCATATCGACTACATCACAAACAACAGAATCTTGATAGAATTTGTCAATTGAAAAAAGAACATGATATAGATCTGTTACCTTGATGGAGAGGCCCTTCTTGATCCAACCAATGGTGTAAGGATAAAGGTGTGGGTCTATCTCTAACTTCAAGTGATCTACAAGTGCTCTTGACACGATGTTCTCAGAGCTTCCGTTATCAATGATGAGGTTGCATACCTTGTTCTTAATTGAGCCTCTTGAGTAAAAGATTTTGATGTCCTTGCATAGTGTCGGGGGGGCCTTCTGATTGCATAGCAATCTCTAAACAATACAAGCTACAGAGTCTCCTTGCTTTTCGGCAAAGTTTGTTTCATCTAGATCCTTTATCTCGATCTCTTCCTCCTCGTCATCTGCATAATCCACCAGATTGACTTCCTTCCTTTTACGATATTCATTGGACCTGTGTCCAGGTTCTCCACACCTAGAACACTTGCCAACCCTGGGCTTGACATAAAGATTCTCTTTTCTCTTTGCAGCTGCGACAATTGTTGCTGGTGCGGATGTAGGCGTGTTGGTTAACTGACGGGCCGGCGGTCGAGCAACTGTTGTGGAACTCGGTTGAACTCCTGCAGCACTTGTTGACTTTTTCAAATGGTGTTGAGCGCCTGAAAGGTGGAGCTCTATTTTGTAACCTCTAGATCTTCAGTGCTTTGCTGTGGGCTTCATCAACGGCGAATGCATTGTGAAGGATCATGCGTTCTTGCATAGGGTACTTTATGCCACTAATATATTTTGCCGCTTGTTGCTCCTCTGTCATAACTAAATCGCAGCGTAACGCTAGGTGATAGAACTCCTCCGTGTATGCCATGACATTCCTCGTACCTTACTAACAATGTTCAAATTAATTGTAAAGAATTTATTAATAGTCGAGTGGAAGGAATCTATCTTGAAGCAGTTGTTTCATGCGCCTCCACGTCACCACAAACGGCTTGCCTTGACGTCTCCTTATAATTTGCAATTGATCCCACCACGCGGCCGCTCCTCCCTTGAGCTTGTACGTCACAAACTTGACTTATTTCTTCATGAGAACATAAGCCATGTCAAAAACTTATCTACCTCATAAATTTAATCCAAGAAGGATTCAATATCAAGATTCCCACTAAAAAAAATCAACTTTCATCATATACTTATTAGGACTTGGGTAACCTTCTGCCTTACCATAATTAGGATAAGAAAATCTATCTTCCATGTTAGGGTTAGGAAATTTGCTTTCCCTGTTTAGATTAAGATTAGCGAACCTCCTTTGTCTCCCATAGCCATCCTTTCATCTTCGTATTCATCTTCAAAATCATTGTATTGATAGATGGGATTTCGTAATTCTTTCTCGTCAGAGAATTCATCAAATTGAGGATTTCGTACAAGATATTTTGGTGGCGAATGATGTGGCGATGGTTGATAAGGAGGTGGTTGTAGTGAAGGTGGTTGGTTTGGTGGTGGTTTATGAGAGAATGGCTGTGGCTGATTTGCTGGTAGTTGTGTGATGAATTTAAAGGTGGAAGGGTTGAATGAAGATTACCTGATGAAATATCTCGTCTGCTTCGTTACGTACCATCAGTCAGACCTTGATCGTCGATCTTGCGGGACAATCTCTTGAGTTCTTAAACCACACTGTCCAAGATTGATTCAAGAGCGCTGATCTTCCCTTCAACAGTGCCTATCATTATGAAAAGGCCTTGCAATCCGTCGTCATTTCCTGCCATTGCTGGAAGTAGCTGAAGTTCTGATACCACTTGACGCGACAAGAAAGCGAACCACGCCAGCTAGATCTCATTCTAACGCTAATAAACTCTAAAGGATACCTTCACTCGAATCCACGAGTGAAGCACTCAAATCCATGAGTAAAGAGTAACCAACTCGAATCCACGAGCAATTGAAAGAAGAAAAACTAAATTTTATTGATAATTAAAATTCAATCTAGAAACAAAGATACAATGACCTTATATAAGCAAATAAAAAAAGTAATATTACTCTAGCTAGAAAACATAATTATACGAAAAAAAATAAAATCAATCGGAATTCAAATCAGCCTCAAAAACTAACTCCTACTTAGAATCGAATATGGCTGACACGCATAGGACTGTCGACAGTCATAGACCATGTCGACGGCTGCTGACACGAATAGGGCTATTAACAGTCATAGGACCCTGTCGACAGCTGACACAAATAGGGTTGTCGACAGTCATAGGACCCTCTCGACAGACTATATAACCTCAACTCACTAGAAAGCCAATGTCGGCAGATATTGACAGGCCAAGCTTTGGCTGTCGACAACACGGTCTGTCTGGTTGTTTCTGCTCTGTTCTCCTATATCAAATATTGCACAACATCAAATGCAGATCAAATTTTAAGTAACTAACATAGAAAACTTCTTTTTGCAATTATCAAACATAACAGTCATCGAATAACAGAATTCTCATGAAATAATTTCCTAAACTTCGTATTTTGTCCGCGAAAATCAAATCAAATTAAAAAAAATCACCTGAGCCACGGCATGGAGATTGATGCACCCGAGCCTGAAATCCATCTAAGTATAACAGAAGATAACCCTAGAGACCCCTGCTTTATTTTCTGCAGACAAAAAAGATCGCAGCTTTTGAATGATGATGCTCGAGAGTCGAGATGACCAATCAAATGTGTCGAAGAAAATAAAGAAGAAAAAGAATCACGAGAAAATGAGCTGCAAGAAAAAAGGGAAGAAGAACCGAATCGTGATCCCAATCAATTTTTGGGCTTTAAACAACCGGATCGGCAATTCGGGTCGGGTTTGATGGGGCACATCCGAAACTTAGTCTCGGAGTCGGGCTGGATCGGCCGATAAGGGAGAGAATCGGCCACGTTTCGGAGAGATCGGACAGGTTCGTTTCCTTTTATCCGGTCTAATGGGTCAAATGCAAATTGAATCCGAGTCAATCCCTATTTTTAAGGAATAAAAGAAAAAGAAAGGAATAAAAGAAAAGAAAAAAAGAAATCTATAAATAAGGATTAATTCTCTTTAGTTTCGCTCTTCTTGTTTTCGTACTTTCTCTATTTGTTGGTTGTCAAGCAAACATTATTGTGACATCTGCAAATTTCTTTTAGTATATGTTAACATTTTTGTTTACTCTTCACTCAAAAAAGATCTTATGGGCTTGTTTGTTTCGTCGTAAAAGGCTATAATTCGCAAGTATCTTACGATTTTTACGACGTATGGTGTTTGGTGCGTCATAAGTCGTAAAATGTACTTGTATCTCACTTACGATTCATTTGCAATACAAACAACTAATTTTGTTGTCATGCAAATCCCACTTGCAACACAAATAGTTAATTTTGTGGTCATGCATATCTGTATTACAGACATTTAATTGTAATTAGATTAATATTTTTATTAAATAAATCTTCTTAAATTATGAGAATTTTTAATTATTAAATTAAATATAATTATTAGATTACGAATAATTTAATAAATTTTTATGTTTTTAATATTTAATATTTAATATTTGTTTTTAATATTTTTAATATTTACTGATATTTAATTTTTTTAATTATTTAATATTTAATATGTTATATTTTTAATATATTTATTTTTACTATTTATTTATCATTTTTTATATTTTTATTAGCATTTTAAATATTTAATTATACTTAACTATTTATTTAATACATAATTATTTAATACTTAATATATTTAATTTTTAATATTTTTAATATTTAATACTTAATATATTTAATTTTAATATATTTAATATTTAATAGTTTTTTAATATTTAATACTTAATATATTTAATTTTTAATATATTTAATATTTAATAGTTTTTTAATGTTTAAATTATTTAGTATATTTTTAATATATTTAATTCAATTTTAATTATTTAATTTATTAAATAATTATATATTGTTAATATTTATTATTTTTAATATCTATTGGCATTTTTTTAATATTTTTAAACTCTCAAACAGTTAATTTTGCGGTTAACTTTTCCACTTACGACTTACTGCATTACGATAACTAAACACCGTAAAACACAATACACTTTCCCACTTACAATTTTACATTACCAACTAAAAATACCGTAAAACTTATTTGCATGTAACTTATTTACAACTGTAAAAGAGTTTACCACTTATGAATTACGAGTTACGGACAATTACGACAACCAAACAAAACTTATGTTCACTCACAAGCAGCAGCAGAAGACAAGCCCATTTCAGAGTAGAACTGAGCAAACTCATGCACTATAATCATAGTGTAGTCCATATGAGCGCAGCAGCACGAAGAACAATCTTTTTACAGTTAAATTTTTGCCTGCCTCCTTGACTAGGTAAGCACCAGTGGTAGGCAAAATGACTAGCTTTCGAAAATCCAACCAACTATAGGGAACACGAAGATGGTGATATTTCCTTTCAGCCAACTCTCAAACAAACAACCCGTTTCATGTACTCCCAAAAGATAATAAAACGCTGTTTTCGTACTCTATTTTCTCAGAAATAGGCCTCCCCCAACTGGTTGGTGTTGCGCTACTGATCTTGCCTCTTAAAGTTGGAGAGAAGAGAATGATGTCCCATGTCACAGGCGGATTCTTTTGACCTTGAATCACTCAAATTCGTGCGACATTTAGCTCACTCTTTTTCCTTAGAAGCGAAGTTAAATCAGCTTAACCCTCACACTCACTCAAGAAAGAGAGAGAACACTTGAGAGAAGAAGCGGAAGCTTGTATTGATTATTCTTCCTTTTGTTGTCTACAAATGAGCATTCTTGACCTCTATTTATAGACAAGAGCTTGTATAAAGAACTCTTTAGATTTGGAGGCTTGTACAATATCTAAAAGCTCCCATACATTCATGCCTAAATATCTTCATCTAGAATCTTTTATGAAAATATCCCTTTTTACAAGATATTTACAATATTGCTCTAAAATACTTTAGAACTCCCTAAAATATTCTAGCAACTCCAACACATAGGATGAGTCCAAGGTGAGCCCAAGTGCACAAAATGGAGCGGTTCGTGACATTCTCCCCCGCCTATCCGAGCGATGCTCCATCACTGAGCTTTCTCTCGATGAAACTTCTTGATGAAGTCCTCAAACTGCCAAAGAGCTCGTGCCGGTTCTCAACTGCTCTCGCTATCAAGCAATCCCTTTCACTTCACAAAGTATTCCAAGCTCAGATGGTTGTTCGCTTTACGAACCATCCTGTCTGCTATAATCTCCTCAGCTTCCTTGTCGAACTCCATGTGAATTCCTGTTGGTGCTCAACTGGATTTCTCATGACCCGGATCTTCCTTATCCTTATGGTAAGGCATTAACATGCTCACATGAAAGACATGATGATACTTCACCGTTGGGGAAAGTTATACCCTATAGGTTACATTCTCCACTCTTTTCTCAATAAGAAATGGACCTTCGTACTTTCTTATCAAGCTCTTGTATAGTGCCTTGTGCTGATCTAAAGTAGAAAGCTTGACAAGGACCAGGTCACCAACCTGATATTCTATTTGCCTCTTCTTCTTATCAGCCCATTTCTTCATCCTCTTGGCCGCCTTGTTTAGATACGAACGCGCCAATTCGTTCTGTTCTTGTTACCCCTTAGCAAATTTATAAGCAGCCGGGCTATTTCCCTTGTAGCCTGTAACAATAGAGTTAGGAGTGAGCGGCTGCTGTCCAGTGACGATTTCGAACGGACTCTTTCCAGTAGTCTCACTCCTTTGTAGGTTGTAGGAGAATTGAGCTATGTCCAGAAGTTTTGCCCAATCCTGCTGGTTGGCACTCACATAGTGCCTCAAGTAGACCTCCAACAAGCCATTCACCCGCTCTGTCTGGCCACCCATTTAGGGGTAAAAGCTAGTGGAGAAGTTCAAATCCGACCCCATGAGTTTGAAGAGCTCCGTCCAGAACCTGCCTGTGAAGCGACCATCTCGATTACTCACGATTATCTTGAGCAAACCCCAATACTTCACCACATGCCTCAGGAATAATGGGGCTGCTATCTCAGCTGGACACTTGGCTGGGGCTGGAATAAAGTTGTCATACTTTGAGAACCGATCGACCTCCACCATAATAATGTTGTACCCCTCGGACTTGGGTAAGCCCATGATGAAATTCATAGAGATACTTTCCCACAGTCACTCTAGAATCGGTAGTGGTTCCAACAATCCGGCGGTACCCTTTGTTCTGTTTTGTCTTATTATCACACAAGACAAGTCTTCACATAGGCCTCAACATCATCCCTTATGCGAGGCCAATAATAATTTTCTTCTGTAAAAGCTAAAGTACGGTGCACACCTGGATGTCCCGCCTACTGAGAGTCATGGTACTCCTTGAGAAGCTCCCTCTTTAGGTTCCCGAATAGCGGCACGTACAACCGTCTCCCTTTCGTATAAAGTAGATCTCCTTCTAGCCAGAATCTCCGAGTCTTGCCCTCCTTAGCATACTCCATCATGTTCTTGGTCGCAGGGTCATGAGTCAAGTCTTCTTTGATGTGGTCAAGTAAGGAGCTCTGAGGATGACTCAACATAGAGGCAAACTCAGACTTTCGACTTAATGCATCTGCTACTAAGTTGATTCTTCCTGGCTTGTACTTGAGCACATAATCGAACTCGGTTAGGAAGTCTTGCCATCGCACCTGCTTGGGAGACAACTTCTTTTGAGTCTGGAAGTATCTGGTGGCCACATTGTCTGTCTTCACCACAAACCTCGAGCCAAGTAGGTAGTGCCTCCATACTCGAAGACAGTGAACCACGGCCATCATCTCCTTCTCTTGTACTGTGTACCGCCTCTCGGTATCATTAAGCTTCGGACTCTCATAGGCTACAGGGTATTCTTCCTGCATTAACACCCCTCCAATCGTGAAGTCGCTCGCGTCAGTGTGCACTTCATATAGCTTGCTGAAGTCGAGTAGTGCGAGAACTGGTTCCTCTGTCACAGCTCTCTTTAAGGCTTCGAACGCCCCCTGGCACTTTGAATTCCAATCTCAAGCCCGATTCTTCTTCAGCAAGTCCGTGAGTGGAGTAGTTATCGCCGAATAGCTCTTAATGAATCTCCGATAGTAGTTTACCAAGGCAAGGAAGATCGTAACTCTGTTACCTTGGTAGGTGGTTCCCACTTCAATATAGCCTGAATCTTGGCTTGATCCATCCGAATCTTACCTCTTCCAATGATGTGGCCGAGGAACATCACTTTCTCTTGTGCGAATGAGCACTTCTCCTTCTTCACATAGAGCTTGTTGCTTCTAAGGGCCTGAAACACTTGCCTCAAGTGCTTCACATGCTCGTCCATGGTTTGGCTATACACCATAATATCATCCAAGTAGACCACCATAAAATGGTCCAAGAAAGACTCCAACACCTTATTCATAAGGGTGCAGAATGTGGCCGGTGCATTGATGAGACCAAGTGGCATAACTAGAAACTCGTACGATCCATACCTGGTCACGCACACGGTCTTAGATTCATCTTCTTCCGTAATCTGCACTTGATAATATCTCGAGCATAAGTCAAGCTTAGTGAAGTATCTTACTTGACCCAACCTGTCGAACAAGTCCGTTATTAGAGGAATAGGGTACTTGTTTTTCACCGTGATCTTGTTTAGCGCTCGGTAGTCGATGCAAAACCGCAACGAATCATCATGCTTCTTCTGGAAGAGCACGGTGCACCATAGGGAGCCTTTGACGGACGAATATATCCGTCATCCAATAACTTTTTAGTTGCTTCCAAAGTTCTTCAAATTCTGGTGGCGCCATGCGATAGGGACCCATGGATGGAGGTCGAGTTCCTGACTCGAGTTTGAATTTGTGGTCTACCTCTCTCCTAGGTGGGAGCTTGCATGGCAGCTTGGCGGGCATAATGTCCTGGTACTCTTCCAAGACGCCTCGGATCTCCTTGGGCACGTCCTCTTCCTGCTTCGAGCCTTCCTCCACCTTAATGGTAGCAAGAAAGGTCGGTTCATGTCGTCGAACTCCTTTGGATATTTATAATGCTGAGAGTATTTGGATAACACATTCTCCCGCTTGATCGGAACTGTGCATGCCTTCCCATCAATGATGCACATGGTGTTCGGTAGGGAACCAACACGACCTTTACCTTATCCAAGAATTCTAAGCTAAGCACGACATTAAAGTCATCCATAGTCACGACTGTCAGGTTCTCCTGGCCATGCCACTCCCCTATGCTCGCATCCACCTTGTGAGCTATGCCATCGATAGGAGTGAGACTAGAATTGACGGCCTTAATGGTGCCTCCTTCCTTAGAGATCTTAAGGCCTAGCTTTCTAGCCACATCACTTGAAATTAGAAGATAAGAAGCACCAGTATCTATAAGGGCCTTGAAGGTCTTATCGAAAATGGTTGTCTCGATGAACATTAGCCCTCGAGGCCTTTCATCCACCTTTGCCTTGATAACATTGAGGAGACGAAGTGAGTGGAGCCTAGTCTCCTCCGGTTGCTTCTCGTCTTCCCTTTGGATAAGAGCAGCGAGATTAGCCCTCTTGAGATAGTCCATGGCTTTATGGGGATCTCCGCAAAAGTAGCATGCTAACTTTTTCGAATGATCGCTTCCTCCATTGGTGTTGCCGCGAAACTTTCCCTTCTCAAGTGTCGGCTTAGGTGGGGATTCTTTAGATGATTTCTCCTTTTTTCCCCCACTTTAATAGGCTTTTCTCTCTTGTCTTTAGATTTGGATGAATCTCCTATCCTCTTGAACTCGATAAGAGACTCAGTAATTTACATGGCTTGGGCAGGGGTTTGGACCCCTTGCCTTTGTAGTTCCATCTTGGCCCACCCAGCGAGGCCATCTATAAACGAGAATAGAGAGTCCTTCTTGCCCATGTCGGGGATCTCCAGCAGTAATTCTAAAAATTCTTTTACATAATCACGAATAGAACCTTTCTGAGTAAGGCGTCGGAGTTTACCTCGGGCCTCGTCCTCGGCATTCTCTGGATAGAATTGCCACTTAAGATCCGCCTTGAACTCTTCCCATGTATTGATGTAATATGTGCCTTTCTTCATATCTTCACCTCGCCTATGCCATCACAACGTAGCGATGTCTTCAAGATAAAGAGGCACAGCTTGAATCTTAGAGACATCATCTCGAAATTAGACAACATTGAAGTAGACTTCCATACTCCAAAGGAAGTTATCAATCTCCTGAGCATTCTAAGATACCTTATAAGGCTTAGGTTTGGGAACATCTTTAGCCATAAAGGGATGTGACACCATACCTCGAGTTGCTAATGCGATATCATGTTGGTCGATCCTTTCCTTAAGCTCGGCTAACTCCTTCAAGAGTACCTCCACGTGGTTCCGCAAGACCGCGTTCTCCTCCCTCAAGGAAGTATTCCCTCGTTGCAACATGTCGACAACAGAATTCAAGGTCGACTGCATCTCTTCCTGAAGCTCGTCTCCCACAGACTCCAGCTTCTTGATGCGCTCATCGTAAGCCTCCAACTTATCTGCCACGGTAAGCTCCATCTTAACTAATTGTGCCTCCAGCGTCACCATGACATCTCTAGATTTCTCCCTACGAGGCTTAAGAGCATCCTTCGGATCCACAACTCCAACTATCTTGGAACGAAGATCGGAGCTCTGATATCAACTGTCACAGGCGGATTCTTTTGACCTTGAACCACTCAAACCCGCACGACACTTAGCTCACTCTTTTTCCTTAGAAGCGAAGCTAAATCAGCCTAACCCTCACACTCAATCAAGAAAGAGAGAGAACACTTGAGAGAAGAACTGGAAGCTTGTATTGCTTATTCTTCCTTTTGTTGTCTACAAATGAGCATCGTTGACCCCCTATTTATAGGCAAGGTATTATACAAAGAACTCTCTAGATTTGGAGGCTTTTAGAATATCTAGGAGCTTCCATACATTCATGCCTAAATATCTTCCTCTAGAAATTCTATGAAAATATCCCTCTTTACAAGATATTTACAATGTTGCCTTAGAACACTTTAGAACTCCCTAAAGTATTCTAGTAACTCCACCACATAGGATGAGCCCAAGATGAGCCCAAGTACACAAAATGGAGCGGTTCATGACACGACACACCGACGCTCACTCACCCTGATTCGAAATTAAACTCCAAGAGAATTGATATTTGTGGTATAAAAAAACTCGGGTGGGTAGCTATCTACCTCTCAATACTGTAATATCCCTAGTTAGAAATACTGTATTTTCATTTTTCTAAAGTATTTATTTTGATTTACTAATTATTTTATTAACTTAATTTATTACTTACTCTTGTGATTCTTATTATATTAAATATGCAAATTATTTTAAGATGGAAAATAGTGATTTGGCCTTATATTTAATTACCAATATTTCTTATCAATATTTTTAATTATTTATTACTATTAGTATTGTTATTTTTAATATTGTTAGTGCTTATTAATTATTAATAGTATTACTAATATTATTATTATTTATTATTATTGTATGGTTAATTATTAAGATTATTATTATTAGTGTTACTAATTACTATTAATATTACTAATTATGATTTTTATTTTTATTATTAGTTACTACTATTATTATTGTTATTATTGTTAATATTACTTGTTGTTAATAGAGTTTATTATTATTATTAATGTTATGGTTAATTATTTTTAGTGTTATTATTAATCATTAATTTTTTATAGTTTGTATTTATTTATTATTATTTGTAGTATTCTTCTTTCCTTTGGTTCCATACCCATTATCCTTCCAACCCATAACCCATTACACAATAGACCCAAACCCTCGATCCATTAGCATACTCATAACCCAAACCCACTTACCCATTATCTAATTCTATCTATATATATCATCTTATCATTAACCCTAACCTAAACTAATCCCTAATCTCCATCTTAATTCCTCCAATCACCAAACACAGCCGCCATCACCAAGATCCCCACGCTTCTTCTCCTCCCCAACTCGCAGCCGCTGGCCTCCCCTCCATGGACGACAGCACCAAGCCCGCGGCAACCCGAGCATCACCTCTTCTTGGCCGTGACCACCACGCGTGCTAGGTTCCTCCACGCACTCATCCACCATCTCTAACCCCTTGATTTCCCCCGGCCTTGCACAACACCCCCGTGAGATCCTCAACCCCCTGCCGAGCCCTCCAAGGCTCCAACATCTATTCGGCTAGCCGCAATACTCCCCATTGGCCGAGATCCCGCTGGCGTGTTGCATCTTCACCACCTACTCCTCCTTGCCGTGCCACTCTAGCCGAGCTCCACCATGCGTGAGCACCCACGCAGGACACCACAACACAGTCCGCAGCAGTGGCAGCACATCCAGCGCCTCCCTTGGTCTGGCCGTGAGCCACGCACGGCAACACCCCAATGCTTTGGTTGCGCACCACTCCACAAGCAACCAAGCACTTGGCCGAGCCCCCATGTGCATGAGTTGCTTTCTCCCCCACTCTCATTTTGTGTTCCATCATTTTGTGTACAATGTAAATATGTTTGAATATATATGGATGTGTATTAATTCACATTTGTTTAATTGTGTATGTGTGTGGGAGATATCTTCCTCCGAGCGTTTTTTCGGCTCTCCGTGGATCACCGTAGGCGAGCGCGAACGCACCCATGCCCTTCACGTGAGATGCTCTATCCAACGACACCCTCCGCGGCCCCGTACGCCTCCGCCAGAGCCTCCGTCGGTGCGCCGCAAATCGGCTCGAGGTTAGTGTTATTTTCATGTATAAGGGCAATCTTGTAATAATTGGGAAGTTGATATAAATGTGTGTGGTTGTGTGTGTGCGTGAGTGAGCGTGCTTGGTACATGATGTGGATGCATGCATGTATATGCATGTATTTATGCATGAATGTGTACTTTAATTATGTGTGTGTTAGTTTAGTAATTAATAAGTGGGTCTTAATTAATGTGTTTTATTTATATATGTCTTAATTAATTAATCATGCATGTGTTTTATTTATGTAAATACATAATATGTATGTAAGTGTGGGTATGTATGCATATAGTATGTATGTATGTGTATACTCGTATATACGTATATATATATATATGTATGTACAT